>VZTB01012341.1:237328-252935 GCA_013397245.1 Thryothorus ludovicianus | reverse complement strand
TAATTTTTTTCTGGTTTTTAGCTGCCTAGGAACATGGATATGAATAATTTAAAGGCCAAGCAAAGATAATGTACCAGGAATTATTCCTCTCCAACATCTTCTCCCCTTGCCCCAGTTCTGATCAGGACCATGGTAATTGCCATTATTTAGTGGGAAGGGGTCCCCAGGGGCCCTGGGAACTTTCTCAGGGTGAGTGGCAGAAGTCATCGCTTTAGCTGTTAGGCAAACAAAACCAGCTACCAGTTCTCACAGGGCTTTTAAGACCCACAGGAGCTGCTCTGTCCCCTTCCTTTGCTTAAGCTGTTTGCTGACTGGCTGGCAGAGGAATGCCATCAATGTTTGCTCACTGCCTATAAAACATTTTTCCAAAGGTGAAAAAGCATGGATCCTTCACCTCTCCCCTGCCAGCCCAGACTCCGAGCAGGACCCAGCTCTCCTGCCTGCTCTCCTCTCTCCCACCCCCCTGTCTGCCTCTCCTGGACTGTTTTAAAGAGCACCTCTGGTGTGTTTCCTTTATGCACACATTTTAACGCCAGTTCTCAGTCTGTCATCAATGAACTCTGCCAGCTCAACAGACCTGGAACGCCTTGCAGTTGGCAGCAAAGATCTATTGAAGTGCAGGGTAACATTTTTTCAATAGCAGCCTTTCATGTAAAATACTAAACTCTAGTGCAGTCTTTCTGCTACAGACTGCGATTAAACTGTAATTCCCTGATAGACTTATAACCATGATTTCCTACCAGCTGGCCTGGGAAATTATTTCAGTACTTCACCCAGCAGAGCTGTTCTTCAGACTGCACGCAGACAGAAATGCTCGTTCTGCTTTCAGGCCCCGGGCTGGGGAGCAGGAATGCTGCAGCTCCAGCCGGGGGCAGGATTCCACAGTAGATGGCAGCACCCGGAGCGCTGAAACTTTCCAGCTGGCCAAGCTATTCCAGAGGCTCCCAGCTTCTGTGGTCTTAGTTCATTTCCACTCCTTACCCACAATGGGGACGCCATCCTCCTTCCCTGTCCCATCCCTGGTTGTAATAACCTCGGTTTCCTTCCAGAAGTCTTTCCCTATGCCACACCATTCCAGAGCAGGCGATGCTCAGCTTGTTCTGCTAAAAAGGTTTCCAGGGTGAGTGGGAACTGAGAAACTTTGCTGTCTCTTATTTAACAGCTTAATTTCATCCCATAAAAAGAAAACAATATGACATATTCATCAGGGCATGAAACTTTGTACTTCACTTGGAGCATCTGTGGAGTGATAACAGAGGAGCAGTAACAGGTAATGATTACATAGATTACAGGCCAAAGGAAATGAGATGTGGAGAGGGAATGAGCTCCAAGCAACCATTCTTGGCTTGGAAAGCTGAGAGCACAGCATATGTTGTCTTTATTATTCTCCCACTCTGGCAGAGAGAGGTCCCATTACTCCTGCACAGCAGGGGACAGGGCATGTTTCCCTCTGTACCACCTCCATGCCTCCTCACAGAACCACAGAATGGTCTGGGTTGGAAGAGCCCCTGGAGATCATCTATCTACAACCTCCTGCCATGGGCAGGGACATCTTCCACTAGAACAAGCTGCTCCAAGTCCCATCCAGCCTGGGACCTTGGACAGTTCCAGGGATGGGGCATCCACAGCTTCTCTGGGCAACCTGTGCCAGTGCCTTACCACACTCACAGGGAAGAATCCTTTTCCTAATGTCTAATCTAAACCTCCTCTCTGTCCTGTCTGAAAAGTCCCAATTCTCTCTGTCTTTCCAGATGCTTCCCTTCCAGATGCCAGCTGTGTCTCCAGCCTGCCTTGGGTTATATCTGTATAACTCACACAAATGCCCCTGAATTTCTTTCAGGTCTGAGGAACAGAAACCACCACCTTCCTAAACTGTTCCACATGCCTCAGCTCATTTAGCTTAAAACCAGCAGCAGGAGCAGTGACAGTCCCACAGGCTGGGAGGTCTTCAAAGAGAACAAGCACAGCCAAAGAGGACTGTGTCCCCCAACACCAAGGTGCTCAGAAATAGAAAGGCATGGAAGAAAAGGCTGCAGAAGACATGAAGATGAGCTCTCATTTGCAAATTACAGAGAAATTACAATGTGCTGCTGCACAGCAGTTGCCTGTCAGATGCCTCTGCACAAGGCAGAGGGCTGCATGTCCAAACCACAATCCACATGACATGGATAACAGTGGCCACTTTGGGAGGCAGACCTACTTTTAACTAAAGAATAAAAAGACCCAAATCTGCAATTTAAAAAAAAAATAAAAGCACTTTATTCTGTATTTTCCTAATACTGCCTTTCCAAACCTAATTTTTTTAGTTTGTGCTGATTTGGCAACAAATGTGTTGCAGAGATTTGCAGTGACCCTGACCTGTGTGAAGCAACACAGGCTGGTTTCTTCTTCCTCCAGATTTCTCTGTCACTGTAATGCACTTGAGAAAAGTACAGTGAGATAAATATGAGTGGGGAGGATTAGTATTACCTCTAGTACTACCCTGCATTTACATTTTAGTGTGTATAAGCTGAAAGCCATTGCTCCTGTGAATAAGACCAGGGATTATTCTCCTGTTATGCACCTGATAATTTAATTTTAGGCCTTATTTTTTTGTGAGGTGCATTTCTGAACCTTGTTTTAAGTGCCCACACCCCTCTGTTTTACCTTCTGCATTCAGGGGTTTTAGTGACCAAGGACAGGGAAGAAAGGAAAGGTAGCACTGTTTGCTGTGGCTTTCAATCTGCTCCATTCCCTTTCCCAGATGAATGCAATAACTTTCACTGCCACTTTGTCAGCAAGACAGAAATATGCAGCATCAAACATGCCATGTTAAAGTGCTGTCTGGGATATGAGCTAAGGGAGCTTGAGCCTGTGCTTGTGTCAACAGCATCTTTCACATCTCACAGGCATGGGGAGATGAAGGTCACTGAAGAAGAGCACTTGAATCAACACAAACCCAAGTGACAGTGGTAAGCTTGAAATGAAAAATTGCTCCCTATTTCTTTTTCTCATTGTTGACCAAAAAATAATAACAGGAATGTATCTATTTTAAAATATCCCACTGCTAACAGCCACTCACCCGCAGACCACCTGCACCTCTAAGATAACTATAGCACTGTGTCCCCCAGCCCCAGCAATGGGAACCCTCCTAACACACTCCACATCCCTGCCTTAGTGCAGGACTGGGACTGGAATGGGCTTTTCCTACTCTTTAAACCCCCCTTGCCACTGGGAAAAGTCTCTGTTTCAAATACCAAGTGGATCAGCAGAAAGTGACAGAAGGGGACAGAAATGCACATTCAAGTGTGACCTGGGCACTAATTCAAGAGCGTGGGGCAATCTGAATGAAAGGACAGCAGATAATTCATCCTGGCAGCAACACTCTATTCCTATCTTGTCTTCCACAAATGAATTCAGAGAATATGAAAAAGCCCAGATAATGAATCATTTTCATTATGCTTATATACTAATTAGGTTTGGACTTCCACTGACACTGCAGAGTGGGGAGTATGAAATGCAGGAGAGTTAGGAGGCCTGCAAAAGATGGGACAGAAAGTCCAGGGGTTTATCACAAACACTGCCCCCAATCTTGTGCTGTTATCACTGTCTGAAGACATCCCACACTTCCCTGCTCTTGATACAGCATGATGTTAACAACATCAAATCAACAGCAGGGATTACTGGTCTGCCAGGTGCCTGGGAGTTCAGTCTCTCTCTCCAATAATCAACACAGCAGCCACTCGAATGCAGCTGCAGGCCCACTCAAAAGATGGCAAATCTACCACACTATTTCAGGAGATGGAGACATCAAGGCTAATAAAGAAACAACTCAGTACATTGATTTTTCAGGTTTACAAGATGTTCCAGACAGACCTGGTTCTGGGGTATTTGGCGTGTTGTCAGAGTTTAGCATGGAAATAAATAATGTGTGATCCCTGCTATATACCCAATTTAGTATCCATGGTAGATTTTTATGATGGGGGTGAGGTTTGCATGTTTTTTCATTATGTAATTCTTCAAAAATAATAAGTACAGTGCTGTACAGTGTTGCCCACAGAGCTGGCAATTTCCTTGCTGTCCTACACTGCATTCTTCTGTGAGATCTGTGCTGACTGGGACTCCAGTGAAGGACAAGGCATCTGGACTGGACAGATCCTGTACCACTAGACAGAGGGTGAATATCAAAGCTCAATAGCAATCCCAATCTCTTTGGATTCTCACTCCCTTTGCCACAGGAACATGTGCCAGAGCACAATTAATCTCACTTTTCCCTTTTGTGCTCCCTAGCTAAGCATCAGATGGAGACAGGAATACAGGAAAGGAATATGCTGCCAGTAGAGTTTCATTGTCAGGGTAGTTGTCTCAACATTATTTATGCCACATCATCGTTGATGTTCTCTGCTCCAGATGAAAGGAGAGCAGATACAGCCTCCAGACATGAATTCACAGTCCTTCCTACATTCTCACCTGAAGGGAAATTCCCACTGCAAAGAAATATCAAGTTGTGAAATAGCTGGATTTTGGAAAAATACTCAGTTCAGGTGGTAGGAATGTATAGTGCCCATTTCAGGAGAGTGTTGAACAGCAGTCAGCAGTGCACTGTTGTTGTCCTGAAGACTGGTCCCATACTGAGCTGTACAGCAAGAAACAACCAGCAGTTGATCAGAAGAGCTTTTTCCCCTCTGTTTATTTGAAGTTGCATGTGAGACCCCTTAGCCGCAAAAGAGAGATGTCAGCGGACCCAAGAGAGCCCAGCAGAGGACAGATAAAATTATTAGAGAGGGGAAAGAACCAGAAAAAATACGAGGGGAGGGTGAGGATATGGGGGTTTGCCCACCCTGGAGAGCAGGCAGTCCACGTGGGAATGTAACTGCACACTTCCACTGCCAACAGGGAGCCAACAGAGGCAAGAGACCTCTGTACACGTTGCAAGATGGGGAATTGCCACTGTGTAGGAGGCACTCTGTTTGCAATTCTGTGCTACCTTCCCCCTACAGATTCGTTACTGGTGAGATGAGGGGGGTTGAAATGTTTAACCCAGGCATTTCCATTTTCTTATCAACAGAATGTCCATCACAAAATGAGAGGGGGAAGAAAAAAAAAATCCTCTGGAACAGAGCATGGCTCTCAGTTGTGTGACTACCGTGGAGTGAGGAAAGAACCTGTCCCTCATTTCTGGTCCCAGCTGTGCATATTTGTCCCCCAGAGCCAATGCATGGTATGGCATGGTGCTGACAACTGGCAGGAGAGCCCTGAGAGGGATACTTCTTACCTGCAGGGCTACCTGTTTTTACCAAGTTTTTCAGGTGATTTGGAAGAAAATATTCCTATGCCTCCCCAAACCTTTCTGTTTGCAATTTAAGCCATCATGAACATTTTCTCTGAAGCATTCCTGGTTGTTCTGACTGTCAAACATGGAGGCTGAGAGCTGTCATGGACAAGGAGTCATGCAGGCTTCTCTGTGCTTAAACCCACCCCAGTGTTCTGTGTTTACTCATTAGAACAGAACATCGTCCCTAGGCAGAAACAAGGAGCTGACTTTGACATCACTTGGATTACAAAAAGAGAAATACTGCAATGCCCAAGTCATTGCATGTGGGGAAATTGCAGATAAACAATAGCTCCTGACACAAGGGAGTGATAATCAGCATGAACCCCTAAAAGCATCAGCTTATCATCCTTATTATCAACCAAGCACCCACTTTCCACTTTTAACTCACATGATACTATCAAAAAATGAACGTGAGGATTACATTTAAATCAGTAACCCCAGGAATGAAATACTTCAGAGAGAGAAGCTGACAGAAAGTTGGACCTGTTAAAGAGTTACTGGGGTGGTCAGATGATGGCCTATTCCAAGAAGATGAGGACTTTACAGTGCACTTCAGTTTTCTGCCTCTGAGGAAGAACATTTCTTTGATATGTGATTATTCTACAGAGCAATGGGGATCTCCAAAAAGCAACATCAAATGAAGGTCCTGTCATGACAATTTCAGACTTTACTGTTTACAAATCCAGCTCCAGACACTAAAGGATGATCCCATTTTCCTCGGAACCCTGCCCCGCAAAAATTCTGACCTGTGCAAAAGTGTTTTCATGACTTTTGTCTAAAGACTGAAAGCTGCAAATCATGTGCAAGAGGATGGGAAATTTTAAAAGTGTGTGTGGGTTACTTCCAATCTTTCCATGAACAAAAAACTACTAACCCAGCATTACAGCAAGGCAGCCCTTGGGAAAGATTTTATAAAACCTTTACACAGAATTGTTTTCCCTTTGTAAGTCAGCATTGTTGTTTAACACAATGGCCTTCTCTTAGCACGAGCTGAGGGTCGGCAGCCTTTCTGTGAGAGGTAAAAAAGGTGCCTCTCAGCACTGCGAGGAGCTAAGCAGATAAAACATTTTAGCTGAAAGAGAAAATACCTGCCTGCAATGACACACGAGTGGTTTTATGTGCTGCAACTCTGAGGGCTCTGAATGAACTCCCTCACAGCCTGGGGAGGGAAATGCTGTGTCTGGAGCTCCCTCGACTCCAGGAGCTCATCTCAGCTGGGCTGAGGGTGAGGGAGCAGTGACTGTGGCTGCAGCCAGCTCTGCCTCTTGCCTGCCCCTGCCCCTGCACAGGGAGCCATCGCCTCCTGCCAGTGACATTTGACAAGCTCTTGATTTCACCTGCTCTTTCTCAGCAGTTTCTGTTCTGTTTCTACATTAAAAATCCCTCAACTCGCAGAATCAGGAAAGGGAGAGGCTGAGATCTTCAGGCCCTTAGCACATTTACACTTAGGGGGAGAAGAGTGCTTTTTTAGCTCGTTATTCCCCTATGTAAACCTTCAGTAAAAATGTAGTAGAGCATTATAATGGCTATAATATTATAATAGCTTGTCCTTTTTCTAGGAAGAAGTTGGTCTGTCAATAAGCTCTCTGAACAGTTGACTAATCTTAAACAGTTTCTGAGTTTTGCTTCTAGAAATCTGAGTAATTTAAGTAATTAATTCTGCAAAGCTACAGTGTGGACAGTATTTATATTTCTACATTTTGTCTTCTCTTCTCTTCCTAACTCTTGTACTCCAGTCCCATGCAAACAACCACAGAATAACTTGCCTAGCAGAGAGTTTGCTTAAACTAAAATAATAATAAATATAAGTTAAACTAATATAATAAATGCCTGTTAACTAAAATAATAAATGTCTGTTAGCAGCTCAGCTGATGCACAGCAGACAAGATTTCCCAAAGAGAGACAAAGGGCTATTAATTCTAGTGAGCTGCACATGTGAAATATGCAGCAAATAACAAATATCCACAAGAACACACACAGCACATACATTTTTGTCCCAGAGGACAAAACTCAGAAGGAAAAACCAGGAATGACAGAAAACAACCCTGCACTATTGCTGAAAACCATTCAGCTTTAGAAGTAGAGATCAAATGTTTGCCTGTGAGAATAGACAAAAAAAATGACAACAGGATCAGAGAACACCCTGATGTGAGTGGGATTCCTGCCATGATAGGGAGCAGGGAGAAGATGTTCAAATAATAAGGTTATTTTGACAAGAAGAAGTATTGTGTTGGTAGGCATTTTATATGAAAAGCAGAAAGTGCATCCCAAATAACAATAATAATAATAATAACAACAACTTCAGGTTCTGGTTGCCTGCACTAGCATTTCCTAGGTATGAAGGAGCATAAGGATGTCTGCTGTTATGATTATTTCTTGGACAGAAGGGGTATCTATGATACTCATGGATAAAAAAAAGTGTCCTGTAAGAAGTTATCATTATACACCAATTGACTAGGAAGGTCAGTGCTACTGACTGACTGATTAAAACTGAGATTTATAAAAAAGAATCAGCTGAATAACTTGAACACATGAAATATTGCAAACAACAGATAATGCACCAGGGGATTTATTACTAAAACCAATTTGATTTTGTAAGCCTTAGGTAATTTACAACCTGCAGCTGAATAAGAAACAGGCTGTTCTCCTCTAGAAAACAATTCTCTTGGCAAAAAAATAGAGAAAAAAAACCAACCAGGGAGGGAAAGAGGAAAAACCCACAACCCTTAAGGTGGCAGTGCTCTGTGCTCCACAACTTCATGTGCTGCATTGTCAACCATTCTGGCAGAGAGGAGAAAGCTGACAGCTCTCCAGAGGAGCTGTGCAGGGGGCTGGAACAGCACAGACCTGAGCCTGCATGTAATGAGAGAGAGAGAGCAGAGCTGCAAGGCAAAATCCCTCCCTGGCTGCAGGCAAGGCACTGCACGTGTGCCCCTGGCACACACACACAGCCTGGCTGTGAGCAGGGCAACCAAAACCTCCAGGTTCTGCTGGCCAGAAATGCACCCCAAAAAGGCATTCCATTAGATTACATTGAAAAACCCCAATCTGCTCTACAAGTGTCTTAGCTGAAAATCCAGAGAACAGATGCCAAAGCAAGGAAATACTGACATATCTGTGCTCCTCTTTTATGCCTCAGGTTAAGCACACTGGAAAATCCTCATTAGCTGACAGTTTTAGCTGAAGGTCTTGTGCACCAGGCTAGCTGAGAATATTAGACCTCATTAAATTAAAAAAAAATAGAAAAGGAAAAAGGAACAAATACAGCTGTTGTAATGCTCAATTCAGTTTGTCTAATTCTGCATTAATTGGTACCCGTGTAACAGATCTCTTGCATTCCTTGTGGAACTGCACCAAACACAGGCACTTAACACAACTGAACACAGCAAACACAATCAACCCTTAATTTTGCTCCTGCCAATGCTGGCCCAAAAAGGCTCTCAAGGAAGACAGAGACGTTTCATGACCTCCCAGCAGGTGAGGCAACCCAGAAAATGTGCCAGAGGTGGTAACTTTGACTGGAGCATCTCTGTGCTGAGGAAAGGCTGAGGGAGCTCAGCCCTGAGAGGAGCCCCAGCTGAGAGGGGCCCTCAGCCTGGGTGTCCCTGTGAGCAGGGAGGGGCAGAGCAGGGCTCTGCTCTGTGGGGCCCAGCAATGGCACACGGGGAATGGGCAGGGACTGATCCCAGGAATTAGCTCTTCTGACATGTGATCTCTCCCATGGCATTGCAAAGAAGTGATATAAAAACACCACTTGAAGGCATGTGAACTCCTTAGGAAAGGCAGTTGTGCCAGCCAGCATCGAGTGGAGATGCTGCTGGCATGCAGATTTTTAAAGGAAAGTATCTCATTGACATTCCTTTGTGTCCAGTGTGCCTCAATTAAAATCAGTCACTGTGCAACAATTAAAGAAAAGAGAAATACCAACAGAGAAATAAAGAATGATTTTATAGCCTCATGCTTGTGCTGAGTAGTATCTGTATGAGGATTATAATAATTCTGACAAAATTAATAGGTATTATCATGCTGTAACTTGGGGAAAGACAGCATACTAGAACAGAAAAGAAGATTATGGCCAGGTCTCTGCTTCTCCATCAAACCCCCAAGGCTGTGCTGCAGTGTGGGAACCAGGGCTTGTCTCTGACTGCCCTGGAGGCTCAGGGACCTGAGCAGGGGTCTCAGAGACCCTGGCACACAGCCCAGAACACCTGTGCTTTGGATTTTGGCCCATGGGAACGATTGCCAACCTCAAAAGCAGAATTACAAGTCACAAGAGTTTAAATAGAGCAGTAATAAGTTTGTTACAGGGCGTAAAAGTAGTTTTTGGGTTTTGGTACAGGGGGGTGGGTATTGCCAAGATGGAGGAACCTCGTGGCTTTTTAGGTTTCTTCCTTTTTCTTCCCCCTCTCCATTTCTGCTGTGACAATGGCACAAGTGATTAGTTTAGAGTAAAAACTCATGTCTAATGTAGAGAATAGATATTGGAGACAATTAGTAAATAATCTGTGTGTAACTTTTAGTATAAAAGATAAACGTCTCCTCTGAGGGGAGAGAAGGCCTTCAACAGTCCTGCCAGAAAGACCTCGGCAAGGCAGAGAAAGAATGTTTTACATAAGCTTGGATAAACAACCTTGAGACTGAGACCTGAAGAATTTCTGCTCTTTTCTCCCATCTTGGGCGGGGAAAAATAACTTTTGCGTCACCAGGAAAAACAGCAAAATAACATAAAATCCGACATTTGGCATCTCTGGGTGGGCTTGAGGCTTGAATTAAGGAGCCCGAGTCCGGACCAGTGAGAGAAAACTTGACACTGCAGGACACTCACACTGACCCTGCTGACATGGGCTCCAAAGCCCTGGCCCCTTCTCACCTCAGGCACCCTCTCATGAAGCTCCTGTGTCCAAAGCTTTAAAGGCAGCAGGATGGAGAATCATCAAGAGTATAAGCTACAAAATGCTTGAGAAAGGGAAAGGATGCAGAGCTCCACTTTTTAAAGTGCTGATTGAGATCCTTTTACTTCCATTAGCAGCATTGCAAAATGGCTTGAAATAGGGGAGGGAACAGGAATTTTCACTCTTTGCTCCTCTTGAAAGACTTAACTAAGTTAGGTGTCCTAGTACATGCTTTTTACTGCACACCATGAAACCAAACCCCTCAGTTTCCATTCTGGTGTCCATTCTGGCTCTGCTCATTTTGCTAATGTGCCATGCGCTCACTTTCTGCCCTGTTCTACCACAGAGCTTTTTCCCTTCCCTGGAAATAATGAATTAATTCATGGACTACAGCAAAACTAAGCAATCATAATGCAAACCAAGAATGAACACTGCCCTGGAAAGATGAGACACCCCTTTTAAACACCAACATGTGTCGCCCTCATTTTTCAACTTTTCTGAGGCACTTTCTAACTCGGTGTTTTTCATCGTTCTTAGTTCTTTCTCACACACGGGTGTCTTTATCAGAAGTCTGTTTTGATAAGATGAAGTTGTTTCCATACTTTCTCTTGGTGTGAAGAACAACTGATGGGCAGTTGTCTTGACCAACGGGATAGGAGAGGTGTCAGCCTTTTTCTCCAATCCCTGGTCTGTGTGGAAATACTGTAAATATGGAGTCAGATGTTTTAATAAATAGTTTATAGCCTTCTCAAGAGGAAGTGTGTCTGTGTGTGTCCTTGCGTGTCCCACAGCGACAACCACGCATGCCAATTTAGCTTTCCCTGTCCAGAACCACTTTGGCCACCAGAACTTGGTTCAAGAGGACACTCCTACAGGACAGATGTTCCCTGGAGTGTTTTGCATGGGAAAGTCTGCCAGTGGTGATGACATTTTGACAAAAACATCACTTCCATGCTGCCACCATCCCCCATAGCCAAGGGATCTCTGACACTCACCCTCAGCATACCCCAAACAGATCACACAAGCTGTATATGCTCATCCTCACATCCATGCCATCCAACCAGATCACCTCTTCCACACAGGAGTGTTTGGGCCATTTTGAGTGACATTCCCAGCCTGTAGAGATCATGGCTTATCCCTCACCACCACATGCTTCTCTGCATTCTCTTGACTTAGCAGGTCACTCCCTGACAATATCTTCAAGTGATTTCTGTCTCTTTGCTCTCCTCAAAGCCAGAAGAGACAGGCACTGCTCAGAGCTCTCTGTTTTCTCCCTGCCCCTCTGGAATTATCACCTCTGTTAACTAAACAGCAGCAAGAGAGCTACAGGCCTCAGCTTGAGTTCCCTTTTCTGACACCTCCTGGAATCTTTGGGAATTTGCACAGCTTTGAATGTCTTGGTGCAACTCTGCAGCCTCCAGTGCCCCATACTTTGGCATGCTCACACAGACACACACCCAAGCATTCCTAGGGCTTCATTCCTGCACTTTTGGCTGATGAAAAGAGATCTTCATGGAAAGCCCCTCTGAGACCGACTGTACATTCTGCAAAATGGCCTCTACAGCAAGTAAAATAATGTGATGCTTGTTGTTGATTTACACTGTAGTTTCCTTCTTAGTAACATCAGTAACTCTTTGTAACTTTACTTTTTAGTAACTTTTTAGTATGTTTTCACAGCACATTTGGTGACCCAACAGTATTTAATAGGAGACTTATATATACTGTTTTCAGGGGACTTCAATTATGAATTAAACTGTAAACTTCTTTGTCTCTTTATTTTTTAGTTCCTCTAATGCTTTACTAAGGGACAGTGTATTCAAGCTCCTCTTCAAACAGACATACTACTTCAAATTTTCACATTAGGAAATAGGGCTATCCTCTTCTTGCCTGACTACTGCTCTCCTCATGGCATCAGATTAAAACAAAGCCAAGCACAACAGAACAAAACAGCGAGCTAAAAAAAGCCCAGGCACCAAATGAACACTGACCAAGATGATTTCTGAGCTTCAATTATTCGATGTTCCTTCATCTTGCTACATACAGCATGTTTAGTTCAAATAAATAGAAACACTTCTATTTCACAGTCACCTCTCCATTTAAATGGCAAAACACATTTGACTTTGTAATGAACTGCAGACCTGTTTATACAGCTCCACGTTCTGGAATTAAGCAATAGGCCCCATGAAATCACTCATTACCACCAAGCCTGGTGATTAGAGCCTCAGGCAAGTGTAAGGGCAGTTAACTCTCTAACACCACAGTTTCCAGGCCCAGTAATGTCTTATTCCCAAGTCTTTCTTCTGTTAGAGATGCCATCCCTTCCAGAACAGAGCTTTAACAGAAATGCCTTAAAATTTACCCCTCTGACAGATTAATAAAGGTGAAAATTAAATACACAGGGTACAGTTACTGAGAGAAGGCTGTCTCCTAGAACAGCCAAAAACCAGGGCAATCTTCAGTTACAGCCACAGTCTCCAGGCCAGTAATAGGGAGCCTGGCAGGCCTGCAAAACTGCCCAGGATACATTGAATAAATCAAATGTCATCTGCCTGTGTTTAATAAATCTGCTTGACCCACAAATGCAACACCTCAATATATTAGGAAAGGGGGGCATGTCCTGCTCTGCTGGGCTCCAAATGGCAGGACACAGACTGGTCACCTAATTGTAAAACAAATTCTGCACCCCAGATTCACAAGATGACCTTCAGAAAAGGATCACAGGCTACCTAAACATGGTTGTAAGCAGTGAATACATTCAATAAACCATTTTGCTCATTTCATGTTCAGTTTGTAAGTGTATATATATATATAATTACACCCAATTATGTAAATATTTGAGTATTTATATCCTATGGATATTTTGTTTACAAATCTGTTACAAAACCACTCCAATTTAGTTTATTTAAACCAAGAAGACTAACTCGCTTTTTTACATATTTTCAAAATTGTTTTTCCTATTAATATAATGTCTGATGGACTCTGATGGTGGATGTCAAAGCTGCCAAGTTCCTAAGACTCTGGTTTTGTGTCTGCAGCTACCAAGCTGTTAAGGCCATGGCTCAGAGCAAGTCTATTTTCAGTTTTTCTGGTGTACATCCACAGTCAACCATATTTCACACAGAGCTGATACCAGTGTTCAGACTTCTTATCAACTGGAAGTTTAATATCACACGATAACATCACAGTGTGCTGACAGTGGAATCAAAATGTGAATTCACTGTTAGACAGCAGTAGGATTTATTTTCATGCTCTCTAACCACACAGAGCCACAGAAATATGTATCTGTGGGACAAGGAGGCAGGGAGGGAAGCGAGGGTTTTCAAAGGTACAGAGACAAATTTCTTGCTGATTAGATAATATAAAATTATATATTATATAAGGTGAAGACATATCTATGCACTTATCTGTTTTACAGAAAAATATACACATAATTGAATAAAAAGCTATCTGTAACACTTGCACTGGCTAGTGTGTTCAAACTGAGAGGAATGAGGGATTTGTCTTTACAGACAAGCTGTGGGTCTGCTGGTAGATAAAACTAGCACTGAGAGATAAAGGAAACAATGGGAAGGATCCCACTGATTGATGAATGGAAAAAAAGTATTTGCCCTAAAATCAAACTGTGGGTTTGCTGATAAATTCAATATTGTATATTGAATGATGAAAGAAACAATGGGGAGAAACCATAAATTCTATAAGAATTAAAAATTAAAAGGGAGAGTTATACATTAGAGGGGAATCTTAGGTATCAGGTGTTTTGAGAAGTCTGCACCTCTCAAGTGTCTCAGCCAATGGGGAAAGAGAGAGGGAAATGCAGCCTGGCAATTGGAATAAAAGGGAGGCTGTGTCCTTCAAAAATTGGAGAGACCCCAGTGGAATGCCCCATGGCCTCTCCCTTTATTGGAATAAAGTAAAAGGACTGCTCTGCCTCCTTTTTGGACATAAACCCCTGGTGTTTGTGGATTAGTTTTTCTGACAAAACTTTTCTGCTTGAAAATGAAACTGAGGTAGTGAGTTGAAAAAAACTGCCTGTTCTTGTTCTGCTCCTGACACAGAGGAGAACATCTGAGAGCAGAGATGAACCCACACATGTTATGTGTGTTTTAAGGCAGAGAGAGAAACAAGACTCTTTGAAGATCTCCTTTTGGGACACGGCAGCTCTAAGGAGTCCCCAGCTTTGTCTGCTGCTCCTTTCCCAGCTCAGAGCACAGCCTGCATCCCACTCCAAGGCTGCAGGTCTGGCAGCCAAGCCTGACAGGAGAATGACGGCAGCTCTGGAGCAGCGCTGCTCCTGCACATTACCCTGACAGCCAAGGGCTGCTGGGGGAGAGGGGATAAGCCAGGCTGCTCAGGCACAGGGAGCTGCAGTAATTAGCTGGTGTAATGAAGAGTGAGGCAAGGAGAGGAGGGTGCACGGTGCAGCGCTGTACTGTCAGCAATATCATCCTCCGAGGCTCCGCAGAACAATGCCCTGCTGAGCCCCCGGTAATCTCTACACATGGCTACCCATGAAGAGAGTAATTAAGAAATGTCATTGCCTCCTTGGGAAAATACCACTGTGTCTCAAAAGGATGATGATAATCTCCATAACAGCCCTGTTCTCTCTCTCTCTCCTCTTTGTTTTGGTGGGGGATGAAGTGCGTTACAACGCAAGGCTTTTGTTCTTCCTTTTGTCACACACCAACCCAAACAAAGCTGTGCTGGCAGAGCCCAGACAAAGCTGCATTTAGAAGCGAGTGCAGGCCCTCCCAAAGTCTGTATTACCAGGGAAGCCACATCTGCGTTGGGCATCCCTGCTAAAAAGAGTGTTTGAAAGTCAAGCACCAGGCACGAGGCAAGTAAAATCTTATTAACTGGGGTCTGCAAAGAGCAAGCTCTACAGGAACTTCTGGATCCAACAAACAAGGGTTTGGTGAAAGAGGCAGCTCTAGAGCCCTCACCCAAGGGCCAGGCAAGTCCCTGTGTATCACAGGTGTGACTCCTGAAGAGCAGCATTCCTGCAGAGGTGTGCAGAAGTGTCACCTGGGACAAAGACCAACACTGCCAGGCCAAGGTAAACAAGACAAGGGCTATTTTACCAGCACTGGGCCAGACTTGAGTCATCCTTCACTGGGTGACCTTTGGATCATGCTCATTCTTTATCAACTAGCCTAAAAGTCTGTCCCTGTTTGTAGAGTTGTTACTCCCACATAACCCTCCCCTGATAGGGGAGACGAATCTTTTAAGTCTTCCTTTAGATGAAAAAATTAACTGGACTCTGGCTGTATTTGCTCTCCAGGTTTATTCTTTCCTTATCTACAATTTCTGCACACCAGGCTTTACACCAGCCTAGCATGAAGGAGAAAGGACACCAAAGAGCCTCTAACACACAGATTCAAGGCTCTCTTAAAGATAATGTACC
>VZTB01012341.1:215492-228479 GCA_013397245.1 Thryothorus ludovicianus | reverse complement strand
AAGGGACAGAGGACACTTGGATGGCCCAATGTCTTTCCAGGAGTGGGAAGCATCTTTTTGAATTCTGCCAACCACTGGACGCCCTTCTGGAATTCCAGAGTTTTCAGGCAGCACTCATCAGGGTTCAGGATGTGGAAAGGAGGAATGACTGACAAAGCTGGCAGGGAATCACCTGGGAGGGGCCTGGGGTATCACACCGAAACAGTGAAACAGCCAGGAATAAAATCCAGCCCTTTCCAGCCTTGTATCTGGTACCAAAAAGACAGAGTCCCATTTGGATCACTGCCTTCTGAACTAACACAGGGTGCAGGTGCCACTGAAGAAAACATGTTAGGCTAAGGTATGTTTGAGCTTAGGAATCAGTGGCATTTTGCTGTCTACTGCTTTAAAATGTAAGTGATCTTTTCTTCACCTTAATTTGTTCTGGGGCAAAAACTCGAGATTAAAAATTGTGTGTTCTCCCTGTGCACAGCCCAGATGGAGAGAAAGGCCATCAGCTCCTGGACAGGATGTGGAAGCAGGAGGCAGCTCCTGACAGGCCTTGCACACAAACTGACTGTGAAATGAAAACCCCCCGAGGCTACCTTGAGTGAAAGTGCCAGGTGACTTCACAAGCTTCACTCTTTAGCTCCAAGCCACTACCCACCTGCTTTAGCAGTGGGTGAATTCTGTTTATTTTGAAATACAAGAGTAAGACTGATAATAAACCTTTAAGCAGTGGGTGAATTTAGCTCGTGCAGAATTCCTGCACTACATGAGCAAGAGACAGACCCTGGGGTCTCCTGCAACAATCCCTGCAATGCATCTGCTTTCCTGCTGCTCATTTGGTGCATTCCCAGTTTAGATACAATCATCACAGGATGCAACACAACATTGGACATTACCAAGAAAATAAACTCAAGAATGCCATGTATAGTTTCTGTCTTATGTTTGCTGGGCAAAACACTGAGAGCCCAAATATTTGCTGCCAATACAAAAACATGTATGTGCATGCACTAAAAAAAGGGCTTTTATCTTTTCCCTTAAACTTTCGCTACCTTTCCTTAAGGAACTGTACATTATTTTATATTGTTATGACACGTGACATCCTGTAATTGTTCTGTAATCATAATGTGACATCGAATCATAATAAAATACATGATGGTAGGACCAGTTTCTTTTGTGTAAGATTTCACAATATTAACAAGCATTAAGAGCATCTACTAGTTAAAGAAAACTGACACATTCCGTTTTTGAAAGCATCTCCCCATTCATGTTGCAATGGAACAGGCACTAAGAAGGAGTATCTTTAAAAGCTCTAAAATTTTATTTTACTATATATTCTATCAGAAACAGATATGTTACCATATGATCCACCTGACATTCCACAGTACACCTTCCAGGAAATAAAGTAAAAATTATGGATGTATTTAAAACTAACTTGCTTGAGTTTACTTCGAGATGAAATATGCCAAGTGCACTTTTGCAGCTTGTTTTGGAAAGTATAATCTTGTTCTCTATTCAAATGTAGAAGTTCTGATCAGTGGCCAGCTCTGTCAGGCAAAAGGAGCTTCCTCATATGTTTTTCATCAGTTTATTTTAATCCCATTCATGCAACAGCCAAGGTAAAGACTGGCAGCCAAGCTGAAATCTGCTCCAAGGAAGGTCAAACAACATGCAAACAACCCTTGAGAATTTTACAAAAGCACAAATCACCAGGCCAATTGGGCATAAACCATAATTTACTTCAAAACACCCAAAATCTTAGACATGGTTCTGCCCCATGGAGGAAGCTTTCCTAACTCGTGTGGAGGAGATAGAGAATACAGAAAATGCACATCACGTTAGACTGCACAGAGGAAGGGCCAAAAGCCTGCTCACTTTACAGATCATTTATTTATTATCATTTTCTGCAAATTAACCCTAAAATAAGTGTGTTTCCTGCAATTCCTGGCTGACCACCACTTAGCTCTGCCATGGGCCTTGAGGAAGCACAGTTCTAAACCAAACCCAAACACCTTTGCAATTTTCTGTGAACAAAATAAAATGCCACAAATTAAATCTATGCTCATCCCAGTTGGGAGGCAAAGCAAAAAAGCCCACAACACAGTCCCAATATAGAGCTGTCACAACAATTTTTTTCCTCCCATTTCTATGATTAAACTTCCTTTCTTTCTGACATTCATGGTTTTAAAATGAGATGTAAAAAGGTTTATTATTAGTCTTAGTCTTATAATTCAAGATACACAGAACTGTATAGAGCATAACACCATTATTAAGATTTTAGTCTCAGAAAGACAGAACAGTGTAGGGAAAGAAAATCAAGTAAAAGCAAAATTGGAAAGATTACAGAGAAGGAGGTAACAAGCTGTACTTGTACGAAGCAGAGTAGAAAAGAATTCATAACTAATGGGAGTGATGCAGCAATGGTGACAGACAAAATGAGACATTATCTTGTGAATACTGGTAATCCAAAAAGATGTGTAGGTCTGAATATCTCACTTGAAACAATGAGAGTTGGAAGGCAAGATAGATAGGGAAAGACTGGGAAAATATAGAATAAATTCCCTCTTCACTAAAATATTGTCCAGGTGGGCGAGCTCTTAACTATAATGAAGTGTTTTTAAATGTAGCCAAAATGGGAGACTCTGTTATATTATCTTTTCTCTGAGCTGCCAGTTTTGCAAAGTGTTTTGAGTCATTAGTCTCCAACACAAACTAGAACCCTTATGTTTAAATGTAATAAAGTGTTCATTAAATAATTCCATTATGTGTTTTTTACACCTACTGTACACATACTTATGAATTAATGATAGCAAGCCCTAGGCAAAGGCACGAGGAAAAGAGAAATGAAGTGAAAGCTTCATTTTCTTTCTTAGGGTGAAGCCTGCTGAACACACAAGATTGATTCAGATGTGTTTACTCACAAGAAGAGCATCATCATTGCATGAATAGCCTGGCTGATTTCAATGAAAACTGAGTGATGCATTATTCAGTTCAGCTAACAGAATGAGAATCTGATTTAATTTCAATTATGAAGGAGTAAGGTGAGAAAGTAAGAAACAGAAAAACAAGAAACAACCCAAAGTGCGAACCACAGCTTGATCTCTTATCTCCTGAACCTCCAGATTCCAGACCCAGGATGTCTCTGAGCAAAGTGTGGGTACATATTCTTCCACTGTTTATTCTTTTCCTGTCACTCAGCTTTAAAACAGGGAACTAAAAGCAAGTGTGTCATCAAATTGTGCCCCTTGAAAGCAGCTGTGCCATTCAGTCCACACTTGCCTCATAAACTTACCAAGTTCCATCTTAAAAGTCATTAATTACCTTGCATTATTTTTACTGGGTTTGAACACCTTACCACTTAGAGTGGCTAATAACCTTCTTCTAATCCCCACTCTAAATTTATTCATAGCCAGTTAAGACTCATTCATTGTCATGCCACTGCTGGTTTTTACCTTACACACTTGTTTTCCTCTTGGGTATTTAACCATGCTAAATTTATAGCTAACACTCAGCACACAAAACTGCTTTTAGCTCGACTAAATACACCCAAACATTTAAAGTCTCTTGTGATGAACCTCACATACCCCCGGACCACTGCACCTTTTACAATTTGACTCCCTTTTTTTGGGTTAAGCAGATGCTTTTTTGCTGTTATCTAGAGGAGATAAAGTCACAGCTTTATATAGTGATGACAACACACCTTGTCTACATCAAAAGTGACCTGTCTGGTGTATTTTACCCTTACCTCTATGTGAGACCAGAAAGTTTGTATTTAAGTCCAAAAATGCAAAAAAATCCCAATCAAAAAACCAAAACAGCCAAAACAAAATCATTGAAGAAAGAGTCATCCTCCAGTTCAGAAACATCAAATTCTCTCTTTGTCTTGTGCATATAAATAGCATTTATGCCTTGTGGAAAGAAAAAGAAAAAGGCTAGGAAATGAACCCTAAACTGTGGAAAATAAGGTTGCCTTCTCTCAAACTGACCTGGTTAATTCACATGAAACAACTTGACAAAATACCGTTTTGGACCTACAGCTCAAAAATGCTTCTGAAAGGCAGCTGTATTTTTTCCTTTCAAAACAATTTTAAGCTTTAATTTAAAAAAAAGTCATACAAATCCAAAGACTTTTCAAAGGGCTCAAAAAAATCTTCATTTGGAAAATTCAGAACTCCTCAGAACTCTTTCAGTTCAGGGTAACGCATTCTTTTAATGCTTGGTATTTTCCATGGGACACATAACCCAGTTTTATTTTCCCTCTAATCAAAAAATATTAATGTGTTGCAAGAGTGTGTAATGTGATCCCCTCTGCTAACACAGACAGTAAATAAAAACAGAAGCAGCAAGGATTTTATTCTGGTCCANATATATATATATATATATGTGTGTGTGTTCTTTGGCCCTTGTTTGTTGCAGTTATCCCAGCAGCAGTTTTGTTATAAAATACAATGCTGAGAGAAAGGTACTCACTAGGGAAACATGCTTTTTAATTTATGGGTATATAGAGAGAATAATCCAGCTTTTGTTTCTGAAGTTCTGCAACTTAAACAATAGCCAAATACATATATTTCTGGAATAATAATAAAAGCTTTGGGTTGAGACATTTTATGCCAAGTCACAGTCCTGCAGAATTTTATGGTTGAGTTATAAACCTGAAAAATATGTGCTTATAATGGAAATCCTGACAGACCCTCGTAGGGGCTCCTGTAATATCTTGAATTTGATTTAAGAGTGGTTTTCAATAATGCTTTCCCAAGCCAGTCTGCTGGGGACTGCTAGGGAAAATGTAATGTTGAGTGCGTCCCTTGTCCCCAAATGCAGCTCAGTGTGCTTGATGAGAACACTGGGGCATCAAGGCAAAGCCTCCAGAGCTTCTGCAGCCTGGGGCTGTCAGGTCTCTAATATCAGAAACCCCATAAATGTCAGGGCTAAGTGCACCTTTCATTTAACAGAACAATAAATTGTCTGTCTCTGTGCAATAAATCGCTCATTTCTGTGCCTCCGCAAGGGCTGATGCGATTGGTAAATGACTGGAAATTCTGCTTTGTTTTTTTTATCCTAAACAATCATGAACCACGCTTTTGGGAACACTGCAGTTTTAGAGAGAAGGAAAGAGGGAACCTAGATAATCCATGAGTCAGATTAAGACTGGAGAAATTAGGACTATAACCTGTCATAAACCTGTCCTGCCCCCACTACAAAACCTTCAAAACCTAGTGCTTTATTATTTATGATTATGAGAGAAATGAAGGAACTGAGTCCTTTCCAAACCCTGGAGTGAGACAGGACAGCATAAGAACTCTGATGGGTGGCAGAAATGATGCTCCTGTGCTCCTTCAGGGCATGGAGCAGGTGCCACTGAAAGGGAGCCAAGCAGCCAGGGAATAAGAGTGAAGGAGAAATGGTGACATGTGAGAAAAAGCAAGAAACAAGTGTTGACACAAAGCACTGTGTGAGCAGGGGAAAGTGAGAAGTAAAGAAAATTACAGCAAAAAAAAGGCTGGGAATTTAGTGAGTGGACAGTCCATCTGAGATGGGAGAAAGGGAAATGAGAAAGTCCATCTCAGAAAGGAGAAAGGAAAATGAGAAGAACTTGGTCAGCATTTAAGCTGATGAATTTTCTCGTGCTTGCTTTCATTTTAATCCTTTCCATAGGAAACCTCTGTGGACTACTGGGTTTGGCAGAAAAGTTACTAAACCAGTTCAGTACTCCAAAAGAAATGACCGGTGAACAAAGGAGAGGAAAACTGCATGGAATTCTCTATGAATAGGCACATAGTTATACAGGAAAACATGTCTTGCATGAAAAAAAAAAATAAAAATCTGAGAGGATCAAAAGAAACTTCCTCATTGTCTCACATAAGCCCAGGACAGCTCAGTTCATCACAGCAAGAAAGAAATCTGAACCTTTCCATCACCTAGAAATTAAAAGCTGGGATGAAGAATTCTGCAAGATCCACTTGAAGTTTTCTGTAAGGGCTTCTCAAGTTTGTATGTACTCTGGGAGCCAGTCAGCAGGGTACCAAAAAGTCCCTGGGTATGGGCAAGGTTGGGTAATGCCCCTCTGAGTCTTGATGGCATAATATTTTCTGAGAGTGAGAGCTCTCCAATGACACCAGAAAAGGATCCTTCCTTTCCATCTGTGAATATCCAAGCTTTCCAGCTGAGGGAGAAAAACAGTCATGACGAATAGGAATAGAAAAAGGAAATTGTAGAGGGATTCAAGAGAGGAAAATGACACTCTCCCCCATGTGCTTTGATTTTTCTCTTCTACAAAATTAAAGCCTTGTTTCAATATGGCTTTAATTTCATAGTCCTTGGTTTAGATCCTACTCTTCTGTGCACTGCACTTCCTCATGGAGCAGCCCCATTTGCAAAGTACATTTCTGCTAATGGACCTGCTTGCAGAGATAATTATCACAGCCCTTGGCCCTGGTCCTGGCCAGTGTCAGCAGGTCAGGAGGGGCTGGAAGGCCATCATGATTGTACAATTAGCCTTGTCATGACAAGGAGCTCTGGGAACAGAGACATCTTGAAGCTTAAAATGTGGACAGCTGATAGATGACTGTCATTAAGCTCCTTTGCTCACTCCAGGATGGAATAGCCACTGAGCTGTAGGGCAGGCTTATTTAATGAAAAGAAAGACCTTGAACCACAGCCACTGTCCTCCACCTCTTCCCAACCTGTCCAGTTACCCCTGATTCCTCTCGTTTCTCATAGCTTCTCTCTCATCCCATCTGTAGCAGAGTAATAAAAGCTGTCTCCAGCAAGTTGTTCCTAATCCATCAAGTCTTGATGGAGAAGAAGGACTCCTCAACTCACAGTGCAGCCTCACTTGCCCCTTGCTCTCCCTGCACAGAGCCTCCCTCTCTCCAGACATGGGGAGTGCAGGCCCAAACCCACTGGATTTAGGGTGCTTCTGGATCAGCTTCTCAGCTGCAAAAACCAGCATCGATCCTTTGAACTTGATATAACCTGTGAGTTTACACCCAGCTGAGAAGTGCAGTAATAAATACAGCTCCCCAAAAAGCCTGGCACGGAGAGAGGCCCCCTCAGGACAAGCCCTCCTTGGGCAAGAGAACTGCAGGAGGGCACAGAGCCCTGGGGCAGCAGCAAGCAGCAGCAAGGAGGCTTTGCAAGAGCCTTTGGCTCCTGGAGGCTTCCAAGTGCAGCTCTGTGCCTCTGGAAGGGAATCCTTAGAGACAGCCACGACTCCAAGTGTGCTGCAGTAGCACTCAGCAGACTTGAAGACGTGCATCTGCTTCATTAAAATTTGATCCCCAAGTTCTTCTTTCTTTTTCCTTCCTAGAGTGTTTTCAAACATTGTTTTCCTGCATACCTGGATAACTGATGCTGTGCTGGGCTTTAGTTAAGGTAATTTGAGAATTCCTTTATATTGAAAAGGTATAAAAAGTAATACCCTGAAGTACTTGATTTTCCTTCCATGGCATTCCATTGTAACCACCACCTTCTGCTTTACTTCCTTAGTATTCTGAGGGGCTACTCAAGAATGATTACAGTTCAGAATACAAAGAAACATGTCTGGCAGCCCCAGGGGGATACAGGGCAGATCAGTACGGGGTCCTGGCTAAGACACAGGAGAGCTGAGCTCTCCTCCACAGGCCAGGTGGTCATAGGCAAGCTGCCTCATGTTAGGAAGTTTGCTTCCTGACTCTTCCTCTGCCTTGACTTCTTTGGGTCAGGAAAAGTTCCTCTGCCCCTGAACAGTGCTCAGCAAAATGAGTGCAGATGTAACACAAATCAGCAGCAGCAGGAAGAAATCATAATTGTAACAGAAAAAAAACCAAAACAGTAAAAGAGGAGATGGGAGTGCCAGGTCTATGTTGAAGTTAGCATGTATTGTATGCAATGTTACAGAAGCAAAAGTGCATTTCTGTAAGCTCCTGAGAGAGACAGAGAGTTTATCACAGCACAAAGGTCCACTATCATAATTCCAACAGAACTCCAGCTTATTTTCTACTAGAGTAGCAGAGAGAAGGTACAGCCTCAAATACAGATCTCTTAGATAACCTCACCCAGGTTGAGGGTAACCAGCCTTTCCTGACTAAAACCCTCCAGATGTGTCTTCCCTTCTTAAAGGCATTTCCTTAACAATGTCCTCACCCTCACACCTCCAGGCCGTGTGTGTGGGTGTGTTGGGGCAGCCCTTGCTGAGAGAAACTGCATCAAATACATTAAAATATCAATGCACACAGCAATTTCTTATTTTTGTTTGTGGAATCTCCCTGACTTATGTGTACCTGTCACACCCTGGCTGAGAAGGATGTGGTTCACCTGCTGAGAACTCACTTCCGGGCTTGTGCCACCCATACAGAATTTGAGTTTCAATCCATTTCTCAAAAAGCCAACACTATGGGTGTTCAGTGAGTGTTATTCCCTCCCTCCATAACCTGAGGTCACCAAGGCAGACACTCTTGCTCCCACTACAAAGTATCATGATACACGAACACAGTTCACTGCTTTACTGGACAGCAAACTCCACACAAAATTGCTGTGCTGATCTCAGAGCTAAAAGGTTACACATTCATTTCCAAGCAAGACAATCCCCATGGAAGTGAGACACCAGGAGTAGCCTTGTGCATCTGCAAAGCAGAAGGGAAGAGCCCCCTTAGACACAGCTGCTGTCTAACAACCATGTTTTATGCAGAATGCTTGGGGGCTACTCTATTTTTATAGCTTTCATCCATAAAATAAGAAGCTAAAGCTTCTGGAAGGAGAACACAATTACCCTATAATGATGTAACATCAGAATAAATTCAACACAATCTGTATAAGCAAAGAGAAAAAGCACACAAGCTTTTTCCAATTGGTGGTAGATAATATTTTATAATTGCCCTGTCATCAACCTTCAGAAGCTATCTCCAAAGCCATATGTGGGTTGGCAACCTGGCAGAGTGGCTAACTAGTTTAGCATCTAGTTGTACAGAAGTAGAGACATATGGAAATGAACAGCCTGGCAGAACAAGTGAACTCTGAAGCAATGACTTCCATAAATAAGCGCCTGCACACTGGCAGATGGAGAAAAGCGCAGTTAGGGAGGGACTGTGTTGCAGCAGCAACTTGATTTTAAACAATTTGTAAAAACCAGCCTGAACTTCAGATCTGAAGCATTTCCAGTGGCTTCAGTCCTCTCCTTGTCAGGGAAAATCATCTCCATAAAAACAGGGAAGGTGAAGGCAGAACAATACATCTAGCAAAAGATACCAGGAGCTGCTTCAGGGAGCAGAGAACAGGACTGGGAAGTCACTGATGATTTTTTGCCTCTTATTACTCTGCTAATCACACTTTTGGTACCTCTCAGAAAGACACAACCAATCACCCCCACAGCCTAGAAAAGCAACACGTGGAGGGAGACCCTCAAGCCGTATGGCAGTGCCTGAAACAGGGGCACAGTGGATACAGGAGTGTATTACACACTACACCTCTCCTGCAGTGAATGGGAATTTGTGCCTGTTGCTGCCTTCTGCACTCTTTCCTCTGGGGATCATTTATTTTAAGGCAAACAATACCTTTTCTGTTTGCAGGCAGCAGACTGATTCCTAGCAATTCCTAGATTAAATGCAAAATGAGTATTACTTTTATTCCACTTTTTGGGATAAAGGGACTCCTTGTCTGGTGAACTCAAAACATTTTTTCCTCTTACCATAGCTGAAGCAATTTTTTGTGTACACCCTCTAACCCCACTTGATTATTGTGATGTGGAAGAACATTAATTAAATTTCTACAAACTAGCTAAACTTCACTAAACTCTCTCAAAATTAGGTCACCTTTTATTATAAAGAAACTCCTTTCTCTTCCTGACTGTATCAGTTGATATAACATGTATGATCTCACTTCTTTGCACTGCTTGGTTACCACCTCAGGTCTCACAAGTCTGTGATACCTCATCTTTTCCTCCCACATCACAGGGGTGATCAAGAAAAGCAGCAGGCAACAATTTCCCAGGGAATGTCCCTAAATCCAAACCCTGACTGAAGGTGAAGCCATTTACAGTGACCATCAGTTTAGAAGCTGCTTCACTTGTTAAGAACCCCCATGAGAAAGCCACGACACGCCTTCCACAGGCCCATCCCCAGAGATGTGTCAGCTCTGGAAGCTGTGGATCAGGCTGGCTGCTCCACTGCAAGCTTCACAGCCACTGGTCCAAGGAGTCAAGGGCCATGTGCACACACAGAGTGAAAATTATGGAGGATTATCTCTGCACGGATGCCACTGTGTAAATGTTTTGTGTTAAATATTAACAGCCACTGTCAATCAAAGAGTGCAGAACAGATGGGGAGGAGGCTCTGTTGAGAGAAAGGACTCAAACAGGAATAAGGATTTTTTTCTCCCACCTTCCCTGGTCTGGTATCAGCCCCAAATAAGCCTTTGCACATCTCCATACAGGCAATCCCCACCTGTGTGCTCCTCCCCAGCAGCTCTGGTGGCTTTACCTCCACAGCACAAGATAAATCACATCTACAAAATGTTACAACGTCAGGTTGTGAGCTCTGGGATCCCCCACCTCTTCTATGGAACAACCCCTCTACCCAGCACTATGGTCACTTTATCTACTTTCTTCTTTAACAAAAGATCTGATTCTGGAGAGAAAACAGTCCCTAGTCGTGATGCTCCTCAAAATTCTGCTTTTCCTGAAGAACAACACAGGTCTGGCTGAATTTCTACATTTTTCTTACTTTTGTAAGGACATTTTTTTTTGTATTTAAGCTTTTTAAAAGAGAGGAATGTTTACTTAATGTTCATTAAGTAAAGTCCAGTGAAGAAATTGCTGAATCTCCAGGTTTCTCTTCAGTGCTAAAGGATTAACATTACAACTTGAATTAAGATTTTGTAGTAGATGTTGCAGGAAATTCACTTAAAGCAGCAGATTTAATGTAAGATAGCAGACTGTGTTTATAACAAGCATTTTCTCCAAAATAATCTAAAACTTTAAACAACTTCCAAATAACTCAATGCAAAAGGCAGGCTCCAAATTATCACTTGTAGTAACATCATTGTAAACAACCCCAGTTGTTCAAAAGCACCTTTAAAATGGAAAAGTTATGGCACTCTACACTGCAAGATCTTGTTATTCTTTGCAAACATTTTTCTTAGTACAGAGTACTTGTCCTTTGTACCACTCTGAATACCCAAACATACCTAAAACCAGCTGTAAAACATTGTGCCAAGGATTGTTGGTGACCCAAACGCAGCAGGATCACCACCTGAGGAGTGACATGAAGGACATGCTCATGAAGTGACACATTTATCTTCCTGGTGGTGGGGGGCAGACAATTGATGAGATATCTGGCAATGCAGGAGAGGCTGGAAAATCACACTGTGTCCAGCCTCAGATTTCACACAGGGGATTCTTCCCTCACTCTCACCCCGAAAAACAACCCTCAGCCCTCATTAACACTGAGCTGGAAAGACAGTCAAGAAAAACACTTTGGTTCACATATTGACAAGACATCCAGAATACTGTAAGCAGACAAAATAGTGTGTATTTCAAGAACTACCCAACCTTCTTGGAAACAAAAACAAGCCTGAAAAAAACCCAACACAAACAAAATGAAATGTTTTAAAGTTATGAAAATGATAAGAACTTATTAAAAACACCCAACATGAACTACATACCTTAGCTATTTGGACACACCAGTTCAGCAGGAGCTGGGAGCCAATGTTATCCTTGTGTTCGTGGACATAATCCAGGAGGCAGCCATGTGGCATCAGCTGAGTGACCAGCTGGATGGTGGGGCTCAAGCAGACGCCCAGGAGTCTCACCAGGTGGGGGTGGTCCATGCTGGCCATGATGAGAGCTTCCTGGAACAATAAAAGTGACCCAAAGGTTACCCCAGTGTGCTCAGAGACTCGATGCACAGGAGTGACTGAAGGGGATCAGTGTCCCCTGAGCCCCAGGATTTCTTGTCTATCCAGTGCTAAGCATTCCTAGGGAAACTTCAGTCTGATGCAATTCCCACTTGTTGTCCTGAGTCCCAAAAAACAAGAGTCTGCACAAATTTAAAATTCTGCTCTGCCCCACATGCCCTGTCCCCTTGCAGCCACAGAAACAAAGATGTTTCCCAGCTCAGTGTCTGATTCTTCCATGACCTCTCCCATCAGATCTTGGATGAGTTCATTTTGGTGTTTCCCACACTTAAAGTCTCCTTGGTCTTGTTTTGATGCCTTTTTGGCACTACCTGAAAACAGAGGCCAGACAAAATTCACGGAATAAAAAGTAGTTATATTTATTGAAAGGCCTTCAGGTACATTTAGGGCAAATGAAGCCCCTCAGGGGCTACATCCAAAAAATGAGTGACAGGTCAAGGGTTTTCACACTTTTATAAGTTTGGTCCATTTGCATTTTGGGGGTTAATCTCCCAATTAAAGCCAGAGGTAATGAAGTCATTTACCCCAAGTTTGCTTTCTAAATCTGAGCCTCTTAGCTCAGTGTCTGATTCTTCCATGATCTCTCCCATCAGATCTTGGATGAGTTCATTTTGGTGTTTTCCACACTTTAGTTTTTCACACAGAAAAGTCTTTATTTCCCTTTTCCAGAATATAAAAAGTTTTCAGTTGCCATGCTAGGTTTCAGCTACCAAGCTGGTCCAGGACCAAGGACCAGAAGGTTTAATCTTGGCTATGCTATTTGACCCAAAAGTTCCCACCCCTGACCAGGAGCTCCTCATAAAAACCCTACAAAACTGTTCTTAGAGGTAATGCTCCCATCACAAGCAACTGGCATCCAAATGTAACAAGGAAAAAGCTCTTCTCTCTCATTCAGAGTCCTTCATTTCAAGACCACTTCATCATGGCAACGGAACAATGAAAAGTGAGACGAAATTGTGGTTTTGTAAGGCTATTTTGGCTGTCTTCTTTTTTTTCTTCAAAAAAACCCAATATGACATCTGACAACTTACAGAATAACAGCTGTAATAGTGCCAAAGAAAGAAAGAAAAAAAAAAAGGATGAGACAAATTTGCCACCAAAGGAACATAAAAG
>VZTB01012341.1:100125-215469 GCA_013397245.1 Thryothorus ludovicianus | reverse complement strand
GAAAGTTGGGGGGGGGGGTTCTCTTCCCTATATTAAGGCAAAAGCAAAAAAAAAAAGGTTCTGGCAAGTAGGCTGAGTTTGCATTAAAGGAAATTGCTCATCATAGTACAAAGAATATTTGAAACCAAATTGCAGATATTTGCATAATAGTTCTTTTACTTTCTTTCTCCCTCTTTTTTTTGGTAAAACAAAAGGATGAACAAGACACTAATTGTAGGGTTTTTTCCCTCCCAATAAGAAAAGAGCAGATGGTCCTCACTGGGGGGAGTGACTCCTTCCCTTTTCTTCCTCAATGTATGTGAAGAA
The DNA here is from genome assembly GCA_013397245.1 of Thryothorus ludovicianus. Classification (NCBI taxonomy): domain Eukaryota; kingdom Metazoa; phylum Chordata; class Aves; order Passeriformes; family Certhiidae; genus Thryothorus; species Thryothorus ludovicianus. The sequence continues at coordinate 215,163 of VZTB01012341.1, read as the reverse complement.
ATAAATAAATGAATAAATAGGGGCTATTTGATGGGATAATGGAGGAGCAGATCTGAGAAAGATTCTGATGCAACAAATTAGTAAAGGAATCTGAATTTAACTAGTTTTGTTCATTCAAATTAATATAGTTCCCACTCACTTAACTCTAAAGTATGGGGACTCCTTGAAACAATTTTAGCCTTTCTTCTGCTGTGACTTGAAAATGTCCCTAGAGGCCACCAGAATAAATACCTGTAGACAGGTGTATTATCCAGCTTCCAGAGCACAAAATTACTCTGCCTCATTTTTTCCACTGTACCCCATTCATTTTTCTCCTGCAGATGCATACAGGCATAGCACTTGCTGCGCACTCTGCCTCTGAGAAAAGGTAAAAGGTTCTCCATGAGCTTGGAGCTAAAGTAGTTTTCTTTATAATCTGGACTGATTAGAACAGAGATGAGATTTTATTTTTTGTCTTCCAAGGGCCCACACAAAAAGCTTTGAAGCTTGTGTCCATTAATCTCTAGCTACTTTCCACTGCCAAGTCTATCCGTGTCCAAAGGAAAACCACTTCTGTACAATAATAAAAGCAAGCAGTGCCATTTGTCTCATTCTGATGGTACAGGAAAGCACATGCTTTTCCAATCGTTTTGGGCAAGAGTTTCAGGAAAAAAAGGAAAAATGTTTTTTTATAAAATATTATGGACTTCTCCATAATGAATTAAGACACACACAAAGAGCAAGGAAATCTTCATTACAGATCTAAGCTACTAATAGATAATACTAATTAAGCATGAATCCTGGCTCCACACAATTATCTTTATTAGTAAAACTACTGTTATTTTGACTGAATTTCCATCTACATAAGAACTAAAATCAGGGCTATGTGTACCCAGCAAAGCACAAAGTAAAAGATTGCAATTGTTCTGCTAGAGCCTCAATAGACAAAACAGACAAACAACAACAGAAGCATTATGGCTTAGCAGCATTTTAAGAATCTGTTCAGCAAATAAGGAATACAAGTCTCCAGTTTCAAATCTGTATGGATATGAAAGACCCTAGAGCTGTAATCTTTGTGGCCCTTTGACACTCAGTAGCCTGGTTCCTAATATAATTGTCTAAAAACTTTTAAGCAGGTGAGGCATCTAAACTCACAAACTTGGCTTGTGGCACTGGCATCTTTCAGTGGCCTCTGCAATTTTCTGGACCCTTTGATAGCCGTGTGTCTGCAGCTCTTGTCTCTACACTCAATTGGCACAATTACAGGAATGAGTTTGAAATTCTAATTTAATGGGGAAGAAACTGAGATACCAAAAGAGTACAATCTTCGATCCAAAATCACATGGGAAGTCTGGAGCTCAAGTGGAAACAGTGCCCCAGATCACTTTGCTTTTCTCTCCTGAGAAATTCATGTCCATCATTCATCTCTTCTGCCCCTGTTCAATGTGGTTACATTATTGCTCCATGAAGCTCAACTCCTGTGATTTATACACACAAGCCTGTATTGAACAGTACTATTAAACAATAACATTTATGTTATTTTAATGGTTCACATGTCTCTGCCTGCTGTATGCACTAAGTAACAAGACAGCAGCCCAAAGAAGGTTGAGTTTGCAGGTCCCAGTGAGCAATGACCAGACCTACTACTGAAAGTTTTCAGTTGCCCTATGGCTAAAGACCTGGACCTAGAGCTAAAGGACCCTCAGGAGGTGCAACTGCAATTTGAAAATCTCATCTAAAACTGCTTTTTGATCTATCCATTCTCGACAGTCATATTTGAAAAATCTTTAATTTGGCTGCTGTTTCTGGAAAGTAACTCAAAATCCAGCTAAGGCATGATTTTCATTTCGGCCTTCCAGGATGGGTAAAAAAAAACCCCAGTTCTTAAGACTGTGAGAAGAAAGAGTGCTCTGAGTACACCTACAGCACATCTTGTAAGATGGTATTTAACTTCCCTCTGTCCTACTTTGATATGTTATTGCTAACAATTACAGCTGAAAACAGAACATAAACATTAGCGAGCATGGTGGCTCCTGAAGAGCAGCCTTTGATACCAGTTTGGTTTCTCTGTGTAGTTTGTGAACCAGTGGACTCAGAAAGGTTCATGTGCCCGCAGCAGTAAGATAATGCCATACTTAGGTCCATGCTGAAAATTTATTTCCACCCGGAGTGGCCCAGGGCACGGCTCTCTTCAGCTCATGCCCTCATCCATTAGCACACACACAGAGTCCTGGGGGACACTCACCCACTGTCCCCTCCCAAAGCTCCACACACACATGCCCCCTGCTCAAGGGAATTAACACAGGTCTCCTTCCCCAATTTGGCAAGCCCAGAGTAAATGTTACTGCTTCTCTTGACCCAGATGAAGATATTCACCTGATAAAGAGTAAGCACAAAGTCTGAAAAATCTGATTTCCTAACATTCTTGCCATAAAATGCCCTCAAACAAAGCAAAACAAAAGATGCCAGAAAAGAACAACTCAGCTGTTTTTCCTAATAATTGTCGAGTAAATAAATGTACTTAAAAGCTGACTTCATACTGCACTTTTCTGAAAGCACAGCTGAGCTGATGGGAGAGACATTACCCTGAATATACTGCTTTTTACATTAATTTTACAATTATTTTAGAGGCTGGGGCAAACACCTGTCTGGAATGCATGTCTGACCTGCTGCAGGGCAGATCCAATCACAGTCCAGCATTTAATGTATTTCAAAGCCTTTTGTTTGTCTGCTACATCTTACAAACTGTTTAGGTGGAAGCTGACTCAGCCTACACAGTCTGCAGAACTACTCAAGCTAGGAGACAGCACAAATACGCATTTAACAACACACATGCCCACACTGGTGGTGTGACAATGACACCCAATGCTGTATTTCCCTCGTACTGCCTATGCAGGATGTTGCTTTCATGGCCTTCCAGCACTGCTGTACTTCAAGCAATTTTTCAGAAGGCAGCTAAACCTGCAGGCAGCTTGGCAGGGCCATGGTTGTGTCCCCCCAGCCTCACCATGGGTGATTCAGCTGAGCCTTCATGTTCAGCTCAGTCCTACCCTTCTCAGCCGTGCAATTTTGTATAAAGAAATCACATCACATTGATCATTCCTCTCTTCTACCCCTTCTCAATGTGGTTACATCATTGCTCCACTAAGCTCAATTCCTGTGATTTATACACCCAAGCCTGGCTTGTGCCAGTCCGTATTCCTGAGGAAACAGGTTTTTGTGGGCCATGGGTTGCAGTGCAGGCTGTCCTCAGCAGTGTGGATTCTATCCCAGCTGTTGGAACTGGGGCAGGGGGTGGCTGTGGGGTAACCCTCTGTTCATGGCCCAGCTGTTCAATCCAGCTGGGGCAGTTTCTTTATCTCTTCCAGGACCCATCCTCCCTCCAGGGACAGATCTGCTGCTCATGGGCCACTGAGTCTCACTGATAAAATTCCATCATCCCTTTGGGAAATGCTCCATCCAGGGGGAGGAGCCAAGCATTCCTACCTGGATATAATCTGGGATTTGGAACACCAAGGCAGCCTTTTCACTGGATTCCCAGAGGGAGACCAGGCCCATCCATCACCACTGGACCTTCAGAGGAAACCTGCACCTTTCTCCAGGATCACTGCTCCACCAGAGCCACATCTGCCACTGCAGGAGGGCTGCAGCCACCATGGAATGGCACTGCCACCAACACCCTGACCCACAGGGGGTCAGCTTGGATTCTGACTCTGTCAGTGGGTTTGTTTGTTTTGTAATATTTCATGCTTGCTTTATTTTAGTTCTCCTAATAAAGAACTGTTGTTCCTATCCCCATATCTTTGCCTGAGAACCCCTTAATTTCAAAATGATAATAATTGGGAGGGAGGGGGTTTCCATTCTCCATTCCAAAGGAGGCTCCTGCCTTCCTGAGCAGACACCTGTCTTCAAACCAAGACACTGTGATTGCACCCTCCTGAGACACAGTGGCCACTCCCAGGTTGTGCACAACATTCTGTCAAGCTCTCTCCGAAAAAGCAGGATACAGGAGTAGATGAACAGAGCTATTAAAAAAATTCATAATTTTTCTATGTACATAAATAATAATACACATAATTAATAATCTTTGTATCCACATCCATGCTCCAAGCATAAAGTAAGGTGAATGTTTACAGAAGTACAGGTTCATCAGAGGTTGTTGCATGGGAGTGCATCAGTGCACATCCAGGTCCAGATCCTGTATTCACACTCACCTAGCCAATTGCTTTTTCTATAGGGAAATGCTGAATTTGGCTGGCACAGCAGGAAATATCTAGAGGTCCAAAAGCCCTCAAAAAGAGCTGTTAGTCAGAGTTTTGTACTAACCACCATCTCCTTGAAATTCCCTCCATGCCTGTTTTGTTTTAGGAAGCCTCCTTAAGGAACCTCTCTCTGTAACCAAACAGAGAAGATCACTCTCTGTTTGCACGTGTTCCCTCAGAGCCAGGACAAACTCTTAGGGTTAAGGAGGCTACAGGTTTGAAGGCGTGGTTTTGGACTTCATATCTTTTGGATGTAAGAGATTTGAGCTTTTTAGATTTCAGTTTTCAATGAGGACCTTAAGCAGAGGTACACTGGGTAGACAGTGGAGTCACAGCATACTTTTACTGGAGTACAAGTGTGCTGCACCATTAAATGGTGACACTAACTTAGTTGTTCAGAAAGTTCTGGAAATCCATCTGTCAGGTGTGCCACTACTCTAGGATTAAAACTAAGAATAAAAAATAAAACAAAAATAAAATTCCACTTCAGGGACCACACCCTGCCATTAGGTCCTGCACAAACGTGATGGAAACAGCATCAGACAAGTGCCACTCACTTGACTCCTATCAAGCCAGTGCCCTCAGGAGAAGATGGCCCAAGGGCAGTGTCCTGCAGCCTGGTGAGGAGCCAGGAATGGCACAACACTGGAGCACTGTGCTCTCCACTGCTCAAGATCAGAGCTGGTCTCTGGCTGCTCTCTCACTGCTGAGAGCCTTTTCTGGAGGTGTGATGTGTCTTTAACTGTGCTGCATCTCTCAGAGCAGGCAAACCCTCTGAGACCACCCTGCCTGTCACAGCACTTGCACAGCACAGAGGGTACCAGTCTGACTGACTCCTCACAGGCAGTGCCTGCATTGTTGACACTGAATTCAAAAGCCAGTGATTCCTCATGTGACTCAAATGCATCAGAGAGATGCCCCAGATTCCTCCAAACACTCAGAACTAGCACAAAGCAGCGATGTGAAAGCTCTCCCTCCTGAAGGTCACACTTGCAGACTGCTGGGTCAAACCTTCCCACCTCAGAGAAGCAGTAAGTTCTATTCATGCACAGTCACCATCATGCACTTACAGAAGCAGTTCTGGCTCACTATGCATTTTGGAGAACATAAAATAAATTAGGAAAAAAAGCAGTACTGTGATCCCTGTCCTCCAAACACTGAGGGCATGTGGCCACCGTGCTGACTCCAACAGGGCTCAGGTGCTGAGAATTAATGCTGAAATGCCTGAAAATGTAAGAGATACATTTTGTAGAACCCTCACACTACAGGCTTCCTCCTTCTCCCTGCTTTGTGCCAGTTAAATCTCCCAATTCATCAGAGCCAGAGTCAGAAGAGGAGAAACTTCAGTTCTAGAGCAACTGGCCTCCAGTGCACAACAAACCAGGTGTAGATTTCCCATCAAACATCTGATCAGCATTTCTGTGAATCTTGCCCTGAAAAAATGATCATGGTGATGAGAAAGCAAATTTTCAGTTCACTTTTATGCATAATAGCCAAGGACCTCAGCAACCAGAATAGTTCCCATTGAAAGTTGTCAGGACAAGTAACAGTGGGCTTCACACTGGGGATTCCCCCCTTGGAGATCAGGAGGAGGTGGTTTAATGGGAAAAAATATTGTGTCATTGTGACAAATGTTTTACTTACAGCCTGTGACACATGTCATTACTTCAGAGCAGTCTGTCCAAAGTGATTTGTTTCTTACTACTTCGATGAAACTAGCAAAAATATTTGAAGTTGTAACCATGCAGTCTAACAAAGCCATCATTTCAGTGGTGCTCAAGCAGGAGGGTAAACAGACATTATCACTGACCAGCTTTTATGTATTGTCAGCCCTGGCTGCACATGCCTTTCCAAAGGAGGGACTTACTGCTTTGATTTTTGATTTAGGATGAGTGATGGCAAGGTCTCTAGAATGAAAAAATAAAATCTATCAAGTTCTCACTCTTTTCTGAAGAGTCTTCAGGCATTGCTTTTATTCTTTTTGGCATCACTGAAAAGCTTGACTTTATAATCACACTCTCAAAGCCCTTTCCTTCTTCAGGATCCATTTAAAGGGATAGCACCAGATTAAAACCTAATTTCATCAAATGTATAATCAACACTCAGAATTGTTTTAATCAAAGATGCATTTTGCCTGGTATTTAATTTCTCAACGGAGAATTCAAATCAGACTCATCTCCATCCTTCCCTCATCTGTATTCAGCTTCACAAGATCCTCATACTCAGGACCTGGGTACTGCAAAGGGATGGTATTTGAACATATAAAATTTCACTGGACTGTTTGGTTCACTGTCAGATTTTTATTTTTCTCACCAAGCTGGCATCAGTGAGTCCTCAAAAGCTGCCTCATGCTCCCTGTGTCACATGGACATTGCTCTGCCTGTGATTTCCTCCTAAGTTTCTACAGCTCTGCCTCCCACCTTTTCTTCCCTACTTTCTTCTACCATCCTGCAGACCTACTCCCCTCCTGAAGGTAAGATGAAAACCTCTTTTAAAAGACTCTTTAAAGAACCCATGGCCTTCAAAGGCAAAGGGCAGGGTGGGGACAGCAGGGGAGGGGCTGGGGCTGCCCATGCCTCATGAAGGTGTGCTTGGAGTTGTGATTGGAGTTGCTTGCACCTGGTCATCTCTAAAGCATTTTTGTTCATTGGCAATAAATTCAATAAAGTCTCCCCTGGATTTCCACAATATTTGGGCAGCCTACTGTCAGGGTAATACATCCAGACATATGTAACATAATAATAATGATTCTTTTATTCATGTTGATAAAATGTTGGCACCTGCAATAATCCCCAGAATAAATCCAACATCAAATCTTTTATGTACGGCCATGCTCAGGTCCTGGCATCTGTCAGGGAAAGCCAAACAACTCCCAAACCAAACATGTTTCAATGAGTAGTTGCTACCAGTACAAACACCTCAGTCAGATCCATAAATACAACTGTATTTAATAGTTTTTATTTCTGCCTGTGTGGATAAAAAGGAAAAGTCTCCAAAAAAGAAAGCCAAGCAGAAAGTTGTAGACAAACACCATTCAAACTTGCAGTACTGTAGGAGGGAATGCCTATTTTAAAAGTGATCTAATTTGAAGATGCTACAAAGAGGGTGAAATGATTCTGTCACGCTTTCATCCTCTTTTGTGAATTAGCACAATCTCAAGATCATTAATTATGCTCATAAGATGGCCTGGTATCACAGCTCCTGCATTTCCATAGGAACTATCCAACTAACAGGACTCTACAAACCAAAACCCAAACATTTTCTCCTAGCATTTCCAACAGCAAACTTTGACAAGGCCAACAGGGGCGAATCTGCTTTTCAACAACCTTGTAGATGTCTGGGAAAAAAAGTGCAAAAGGCTCTTTTGAAGTGATGCTGCCAGGGAAACTCCAGGCACAGGAAGAACAGTGGTGTCCCCCAAGGGTCAGTCCTGTTTAATATCTTCATTGATGATCTGGGTGAGGGCATCAGTAAATTTGCAGATGACACCAAGCTGGGAGCATGTGTGGATCTGCTGGAGGGTAGGAGGGCTCTGCACAGGGACCTGGACAGGCTGGATAGCTGGGCAGAGTCCAACAGCACAAAGTTTAACAATCCAAGTGCCAAGTCCTGCACTTCGGCCACAACAACCCCGGCAGTGCTCTAGGCTGGGGACAGAGTGGCTGGGCCAGTGGTCAACAGCCGGCTGAACATGAGCTGGGAGTGTGCCCTGGTGGCCAATGGCATCCTGGCCTGTATCAGTGACAGTGTGGCCAGCAGGGCCAGGCAGGTCATTCTTCTCCTGTGCCCAGCACTGCTGAGGCCAAGCCTTGAGTCCTGTGTCCAGTTCTGGGCCCCTCAGTTCAGGAAGGATGCTGAGACGAGGCTGGACAAGGGCTGGGAACACAAGGCCTGTGTGGGATGGCTGACAGAGCTGTTTAGCCTGGAGGAAAAAAGACTCCCAGGTGATCTTAGCACTCTCTACAACTCCTTGACAGGTGGGTGTACTCAGGTGCGGGTTGGTCTCTCACATGGCAGCAGTGACAGAATGAGAGGACACAGTCTTAAGCTGCGCCAGGGGAAGTTAAGGCTGGATCACAGGAAAAATTCACAGAAAGAGTGATTGGCATTGGAATGAGCTGCCCAGGGAGGTGGTGCAGTCACTGTCCCTGGAGGTGTTTAAAAAAAGACTGGACATAGGACTCAGTGCCATGGTTTAGTTCAGAAAGGTAGTGTTAGGTCACAGGTTGGACTTGATGATCTCAAAGGTCTTTTCCAGCTCAGCTCATTCTGGGATTCTGCGAAGTATTAAGAAACCTGGAAGCTCAAGGCTCCACCACTGTGTCAAAGTTAGTGCTAGGGACATATCCAGAGCAGCTACGTGCATGTGCCATGCAAAGCTGACTTTGAGATCTGAAGCAGGGTCCGTTTGCAGCCTGATTACAAGGCAATAACCCCACCAATACTGTGGAGACTTTTGTCTGTGTCCTGGGTTGATGTTGCTCTAAACCAGGACAGTCTGCCAGCATCTATTTTGCATCTTGCTGCCAAGACCAGCAGTCAAGAGGCTGACATTTACTAAAAAGCAGGAAAAAGTATCCATAGCTATTCTACCACCAGCCTTTCTAACCAACACAATTACTATTTGACATGGCTTTCATAAAGCAGAAGTATGGTTACATATAATTAATCCATCTACTCTTTGTTGCATGCATTCCCATTTTAGTTTCTTTAAAAGATCTAACACCACCGTGGTGTGATCATTTTACTGGGATCAAAGATGATGCTGCATGTCTGAGGGGCAGCTCAAAACACCACCATAAGTTCCTTGGTCATTTATAGTGGACTTCTGTTACAGTGAAATGCCAAAGCCCCAGAAAGCTTTGGCACATCACTGAGAGGTGATGTGTGAGGAAAGTGAGAATACCCCTCATTTTTTTTGCAGAGGGCTGATCTGCAAGTTTGAGTAGAGCTACAAACATTTAGAAGGTGACACAATATCGTTTAAGGAGCTCCAGAACACTGAGAACTTGGCAAGCAGTCACATTAACACTGACATCAGTAACGTTTTTTTTTTGGTCTGGAGTTTCCCTCAAGTTTCTGTGCCCCTTACTCGATGAAGAAATTTGTCACAGAGCAACCAGACACAGCTTTCACCCCTGTTTAAAACCAGGCAGACCATAGCATTCAGATCCTCAGAAATGGCTTTGCTCTAGACCACAACTTAATCACATGCACGGTGTTTAACATTCCAATTTGGATTTGACAACGTTCTTGCCTAATGAACGTAGTCTGAATTTTGAAACAATGAATGACTCCAAAGGAGGAGTTCACCTTCCAAGACTTCATTCGGAAAATGATAAAACCAGGTGATGCAATCACTATTTTGTATTTCAAAACACATCTTCTGGCTGAATATACCCTGGAATATATCTCCCATTGAAAAGCTTTATCAGAAACTCTTCCTTTTAGTTTCAGCAAGTTAATAAATGTTTTATCAAGAAATATTTGTTCAATATTTTGCCAAGAAAACAATTCTAACAAGGAAACCCATTTTCTCTCCTCAGTCCAAATACCATTTCTTCCAAATGCTTTGGTTATTAAAATAGCTTTTCAGAGGGCCTTGTGTTTTAAGCTGATGACTCTAGCTATTGATCTAAACCAACAAGACTTCATTTTAAAAAAAAACAAAACAAAACAAAACAATTTGTTTGGCTTCAGAAAATGAGAAGCTAAATTCTGCTTCTATGCATACTAATAATCCCACTGAACTCTTTCAAAGGGCACTGCCCTGCCAACAGAGGCACCCTTGACACTGGAGAATGCTTCCAAGTGGCTTCACCCCAGGGGCTAATGTTCTGGATTGATGCTAAATTGTATCCCCATTCATCTGTTTAGCTCAAAAATAAGTTTTGTACCTTTAAAACTGGATCTGAGAGTGAAGGAGATGCGGTGCAATGTCTGAGGTGGTTGTTTTCTAAACATAAAGATCAGAGTTTTCAGCTTTCCCTCACACACGGCCTGTGCTGTCTGCAGTGTGGATGGTGGCACAGAGCTCTCCTTTGCTTTTGGACAGTTTTTGGCTGGCTGAGGCAGAGAAGTTCTCCACACTGTGGTTTTTTCCTTTTCCTTGGCACTGTTTGACCCTGCTCTGGTTAAACACCCAAAGGGCCCCAGGAGCTCCCACCTGTGTCCCACCGGGCCTGGCCTGGGCCCGGCCTTTCCCAGCCCTGAGGGACCGACAGCAACTGAGCCGAGCTCCAGCCCCGGGAGAGACTTTCTGAATTTGGCATCTCTGCGGGCACACAGAGGGTTTGTTGTTCAGTGTTGTTCATTTGTTGTGCTGGGGAGTGCTTTGCCTGTTAAATAAACAACTTTTTTCTACTTTTCTCAAAGGAAATTTTTTTTTCTGTCCCGAACCAGCTGGGGGGAGGGGTGGTTCGGATTAGTTTTCTAGAGGGACTCCATCCACAGGTTTTTTTCCCAAATTTGCCCTAAACTGGGACAGCTGCCCATCCACTGACATGGCTCAGCCAGTCAAAGCCCTGGGAACTGCCTATAGCCAGTCCCTGTCCCACATTCCCCTGCTTCACTGAGACCTCACATTTCCATCAGATGAACTGTTCCCCTTTGCACCGCTCCGCGTCTCAGCATTCACCTGTGCGAGTTCACCAAGGAGAGCCTTCGAAACTGCAATTTGTCAGCAGAGCTCAAAAATCTACACAACCACACTTCCCTAAACATTTCTGTGTTCTTTGGCGTGTAAAGCATGAAGACAAAAATGGGCCCTGGCCTGTGAGAAACCTATGCAGTTCTATTTTCAACAATGCATATTCGCCTCTGTAATTAAAAGCCTGATATTCTACATGAAGCAGAAACCTCCAGGATACATTTGTAATCACCTTGCAAGTAACTAAGAGGGAAGAATACCTATTCTCTCTCTCTCCTGTTGCTAATACACAATTTGCTTTATATATCAAATGCCATTCAGCATACCTGACCTGGGCAAAAGCTAAGGAAAACAACGTTTTAGACATATTCTCAATTGGTAAGTAGATAAAACAGCTTTGTCTGAAAAAAAAACCCAAACTTATGTAGTATTTGCTTGTCTACATAAACATCCTAAGATATTTAAAAGCTGAAGATAATTAAAAATAATTTTTAAAAAATAAGTAATTTGCTCAGAGGTTATGTGATCTGTGTTGCAATTCAGATTTTTATCTATAAACTGCTATAGTAATAATCATTCCTCTCCCCTTCATCTGTTGTGTCTGTCTTGACTGAATACCCTTCAGGGCAGAGACAATCTCACCACACTTTCAACAGGTCCAAGAGATGCTGTGTTATCTCAGTGAGAAGCAACACCATAGTCAGTATGGAAAATATTACTCTGCAAAATCTCATTTTTTGGAGCTACAGCTTCAGTATAGAAGGACCTGGCATTTCAAACCAGCATCTGCTGCTCTGTGCACTGTCAGCCCCTCTGTGGCCTCAAATGTATCTGCTTATCCCAGTTATTGCACTGATATCTAAAAAGTATTGGCAGGATATGAGGAAGATTATCAGCAAGTCAGTCAGGAAACACCTTTCCCTGTCTTATTTCTTCCATCACAAGCAGCAAGAGGAATAGCTGACTGTCACTTGTAAATAATAGGTAAAATCTCAATGCAAACAGACATTAATTATTTTTGTAAATCTGTGACAGTTGCTGATGTATCAGAGGTGTCTGGATCAGTGCTGAGGCACAGAAAACAAGTTTTGAGGGATTATTTCCCACAAAACACTGGGGGAGAAGCATTGCAAACTACAGTATTTGGAGGTAAAATGTATTTCAACAGTGATACTTGAAAATCAGCTCCTACAAGCTTGTGCTTCTCTACCCTTACATTGCCATTAAAAATGGTCACAGCATGATCAGTTGTATGTATATATGAATTTTCTTTTTTCTCACTACAACATAAAAAGTCTTTTCTCCCTTAACTTGAAGCTGACTTGGTACCTCATTAGATCCACTGTTAACCTCAAACCAGTGATGGCTTGTTTGGGATGCATTACAGTTAAGCTTATGGAAACAGTACCTCTCTTTTATTAACAAGGGTCCCATAAAACCTTGCATTTTTTATCAGTTTGCCAACATGCTGGCATACACAGAGCCCTTTAGGAACTTGAACATTAACATGTGCCTATTTTATGCTGCTAATAGGAGCTGGAGGCACAGAGAAAGAATTGAAAGCTATTTCTTAACTACAGGTTTTCAGTTTTAATGGTAAGGCAACACTTGTCACCTTGTCAGTGCCAAACTGTGCTTTAAAACTGGATATCTGTGTCAACTTCTTCTCATAACACATCAAGCATTATTAAAGAACTTTATTTTCTTTAATTTAATACTTTCCCATGTTTTGTTACTTTTACTTCTCAGAATCTGAATCTCAGAAGGACTGTGAAAAGAATCCCAGTATCCCCAGCCACTTTGCTGCTGTTTAAGGAAGAGTGTTTCTCGTGTTTGTAATGACGTGCCTATGAGCTACAGCCTTCCATTCCAGCAGGATCTGTGCCTGCAGAGGTTCAATTCTCCTCTGCCTTAAATACCACCAACTACTGGCTGTGCAGATGAAAAGACACACGCCTGCAGGTGCTATACTCCTGGGATGAGTCCCCAGAATTCATGGCTTTACAGCATCCAACAGAAATTTCTACTGAAGTCTGTGTGATTACTCTCCTAAAAGCCCACATCCAGGTATCAGCACTTAAGTTCAGGGAAGATAAGAAGCTGGAGGAGAGAATTGTGACCCAGGCCCAGATCTAACCCATGGTAAAGGGTGGAAATAAGTAGCACAATGCCAAGAACCAGCCCAATGAGTGCAACAGAAAACTCAGGGAAATACAAATCCCATGAGCTCCTGATTAAGTCTTCTAATTAAACTAGTGTGTATCACTTAAGATACTCATAGCACCATCTCTCTGCCTCTTTTTTTTTCTTAATAATACCATCCTTTGTCTGTTCAATTTCTAAACACTTTTTCAAAAGACCTCTCTCCTCCTGTGTCCTGATAAAACAGTGGCAACTCTGAGATCCTGACCTTCAGAACAATTACATATACAGCCAAGCAAATAACTCACTTCATGTTTCAGTAACCAAGACCAAAAGTGCAAGCCAAGGAGACAAGTACCAACCCTGGTATTGGGTTATATATTGATAATAGACAGTGTAATACAATATCTCAGTTAAAAATGTTTCCTTTATACACGCATACTTTACAGCCAAATGTAATTTTTGAATTTGATTAGACTCTTTAATACTTTCAGTTAATCCACAGCTGTGTTTCCCTGTGAATAAATGAACAATCCCCCCTGATCTTCTTCCCATGCACAGATTTACCCAACCTTATGCAGGGTTTCCACACCATAAAGCATTGCAAACCTGAAATAAGGAGTTCTGCAACTGCCATAACAAAAAGCATGTATGAATGTACTTCCTGACTCATTTAGGAGTAGCTCATAATGTCAGTCCCTCACTAAAGCATGGGATTCTTCCTTAAAACTGTGGCAGACTTCTCAGAAGGATTACTCCAGAGGTGAGGTCTGGGCGCTGCTGAATTCACTTGCCAATTCACAGCTCCCATGGATTTCAACAGAGCTCAGACTTCTCCCATCAGCAGCAGTAGGCAAACTCACTTTCCTTCACTGTTAGAGTGTTATGCCAGCAGAATTGTTTCCAAGCAACCTGGCCTGTCTATCTGTGCTTGAACCTCATCCTCTCTGTGTATGTACACAGCCACATGCTCCTGCATATAGAAAATTAATCTCCTCTGCGCATCTTACCCTCACACACTATGGAGGGGAAAATTACTGAAGCAAACATTTAAAGAAAAATTATTGCTTAAGATGGGACTAACAGAAACACATCCTTGAAAGAGTTAATCTTCAGATGACTAAAAGCAGTTAACCTTCATCAGAGATCAGCTTTCCAGCTTCTGCAGAGGCTGAGCCCTCTCGGGGCCTGCATGGTATGCAGCATGCTCAAGGACAGCCAGATTTCTGGCATCTCTGGACAAGTTGGAAATTGTAATTGCAATCACAGTGAGCTTCTGTACCTTAGACTGATAGGCAGACAGTTGCCCCTGCTAAGTGTCTCTGCTCACACTTACAGTGTGCTTGAGTGGGAAGGAGGAGGTGGCTCCACAAAAGGAAGTCTACAATCACAGGAGTTATGTCACCCCTTGTCCCACCTCCTGCAACTTGACATGATGGAGTGAAAACCTGTGTCATGGGTTGCAGTGCATAATATAACAAAAAAAAATCATCTGTTGGAACTGGGGTGGGGAGTGGTATAATCTACTGTCAATAGGCCAGCTGTTAAAAATCAGCTGGGGCAGTTTCTTTATCTCTTCCACAACCCATCCATCTGTCCCCTCCAGGGACAGATCTTCTGCTCATGGGACACTGAATCTCACTGATAGAATTCCATCATCCCATCGGGAAATGCTCCATCCAGGGGGAGGAGCCAAGCATTCCTACCTGGATAAAAATCTGAAACTAGGAACAACAAGCAGCCTTTTCCACTGGATTCCCAGAGGAAGACCAGGCCCATCTGTCACCACTGCACCTTCAGAGGAAACCTGCACCTTTCTCCAGGATCACTGCTCCACCAGAGCCACATCTGCCACTGCAGGAGGGCTGCAGCCACCATGGAATGGCACTGCCACCAACACCCTGACCCACAGGGGGTCAGCTTGGATTCTGACTCTGTCAGTGGGTTTGTTTTGTTTTGTATTACTGCATGCTTGCTTTATTTTAGTTCTCCTGATAAAAAACTCTTATTCCTATTCCCATATCTTTGCCTGAAAGCCCTCTTAAATCCAAAATTATAATAATTCAGAGGGAGGGGTTTCCATTCTCCATTCCAAGGGAGGCTCCTGCCTTCCTTAGCAGACACCTGGCATTAAACCATGACAACTTGTTTGAGCTGCAGCTGGAGCACAGAGCCAGGCAGTGCTTACAGACCCTTCATGCCAGCTGGAAAGGAGGATGTGTATGGAAATGACAGCAAAAGAGGATAAGGAAAAATGTCTCACTGCTGCCATAAAAGATTTCATTTGATCCAAAACCTGCCCTTTCAAATGAGGTTCAACATTAGCTCTGTTGTATTTCCCAAGCAGCCAGGCAGTCAGTGGAATGACTGTGGAGTCTCTGGATCCAACTACTGTGTGTAGCAATGTATTTTCAGACTTTCAGAAGCATCTACAATGTCTGTTGAAGACTTGGTTGAACATTGGGCTTGGCAGGAGAATGGCACATACAAGGAATTAAAGGTATGAAAATGTATTAGAAAACTTTATATATTAAAAATATTTAAAAAATTGAAAATATTAAAAAATACTTAAGCAGTCACCCACATAGTCACATAAGGCAGGATCTTAGCAAGAGACTGAGTGCAAATGTGTCAGCTGAGACTTGAGGCCTTGAGGCTTGAGAGCCTCAAGGACTCTGAGAATGCCACCATGGGCCAAGCAAAGAATCAAAAAGCTTCAGCCTAGAACCTTCCTATGTCTAAAGCCAATAGTGCAAACCAAGAAAAGGTAAGTTCTTCTCTCACCTTCTTCACCTGACTAGCTAGCTGTATCTCCAGGGTACTTCCCATCTAGACAGACTTGAGGAAATAAAGAAAGCATCTAGACCTATTCATATCTCTGTGGGGTTTCAGCTGAACAGGACAAAGAATTCTCTAGTCAGCTGCATGATTTGTTTTTGTTGTTGTTGTCTTCAATTCTCTGAACTGAAGATAGGTTTGATATTGATATCCTCCAAGTGACAGGGCATGTCTTTACTGTAAGACAGGCGTACAATTTAGAAAAAGCTGTTTCTGCAGCACATCTGAGTGATTTATTCATTTAGTTCATTAGGCCAGGCATAAATAAAAGATGTGGGTGTCAGTCCCCTACATGCAGCTTTAATTTGCTTGCTACATGTCTGGTGGAGGTCACTGTCACTTACCACCTTTGCACTTGGCTTGACAAATGTCCTCCCACACTCCAAGAGCTGCCACTGCAGACAGCAGCAACTGCAGTGAGCACAGACCAAGGCAGGAAGCCCCTAGATCTTAATTATAAAACCATAAAAGAAACCAACTGCCTCTGAAGCTCTCTTACTAGGAAACAAATGAGAATGGGAAATTTATTTCCAACCATAAATCCCAAAGCCTTCAGTTTAATTTTTCCCAAGTTAACTTTCTCACCTAGCTAAGCAGTGCTGCCTTCTATTATTAGCTTCTGGCCCAATATCAGCTGACCACCATCAGTCAAACTGTCTTCATCTCAATGAGCTCAGGGACTCCCAAGGAACTCTGTGGATGCTGACTTGTGCTTGCAGCCTCTAATTATATTCTAACAGATAATGGAGCATTTAAACTCAGAGAGGATAGATTAAACTTGTAAGTGGATCAAAATCCTGGACACAACCGCAGCTCAAAAGATTACTTCCTGGAAACACCAAGCTTAGAGGAAAGGCCCTCATCAACTGTCTGTTTCCCCATGAGAAGTTTTTTAAGTACATGTTTTCAGCCTCAAAGGCTGTTTGCTATGCTCTCCAACTGAAGCCTGCCTTTAGAATTTATTATATTGTCAGTTGAGTATCTGGGTTGATGTTAAACCAGGCCAATGGCTACTTGACTTATCAGACAATCATAACAGTCAAACAAATTGAGGCTGAGGAGGTGAAATTGTTTTCCCAAGTGAAATGGTAAGTCCCTGTTCTGCTATCAAGTAGCCTCTTAGCTGCACATTTGTCTTTTTTCCTCACTACAAGATTCTGTTCCCTCCATAAAACTCAGGACCATCATATATCCTGTTACCAGCCTTAGGATGAGGAGCAGGATAGGGCTCTCTCCTGATGCCCTTGTGTCTTGCTGGTGATTCTGTCCCAGACATACTTGCAGGCAGAGCAGTAGCAAGAGCACTTGCACTCTGAATTCAAACTCCAGCCCCCTTCTGGGGACAAGGGAGTGTGACCTGCCAGAGCAGACACTATGCCCTGCTACTTAAGCACATAACCATGCTGAGGGGGAAACCCTTTATTTCTTATTTCTTTATTGTGTGTGGGATAATCTGTAATTATCCCAGATACAATATACACCAAGGATTATGTGGGGAAATAGGGTAAACCTACATTTTACATAACAATGACAGGAATCTGTGTGTGGTGAAAATAAATCCAAAGAGTCCTGCTGTGAAGTCTGGTTCTGCCCTGGTCCAGGTTACTTTGCAGATTACAGCTTGTATTGCTGTAGCAGACACAGACACACTGCAGTGATAAAATCAAGGGATGAACACAGGGAGCAAAGGGAAAGGGGTGGCTGAGAACGGGTGGAGAGAGTCTGGAAAACTCTGTGGTGGTTCTGTCTTGGGTTGCAGTGCAGGCTGTCCCCAGCAGTGTGTATTATATCACCAGCTGTTGGAACTGGGGTGGAAGAGGGGGTTGGGGGAACCCTCTGGAACCTTCTGCTCATGAGCCAACTATTAAAAAGCCAGCTGGGGCAGTTTCTTTATCTCTTCCAGACCCATCCTCCCTCCAGGGACAGATCTGCTGCTCATGGGCCACTGAGTCTCTCTGATAAAATTCCATCATCCCATTGGGAGATGCTCCATCCAGGGGGAGGACCCAAGCATTTCTACCTGGATATAATCTGGGATTTGGAACACCAATGCAGCCTTTTCACTGGACTCCCAGAGGAAGACCAGGCCCATCCATCACCACTTGACCTTCAGAGGAAACCTGCACCTTTCTCCAGGATCACTGCTCCACCAGAGCCACATCTGCCACTGCAGGAGGGCTGCAGCCACCATGGAATGGCACTGCCACCAACACCCTGACCCACAGGGGGTCAGCTTGGATTCTGGTGGGTTTGGTTTTTTGCATTACTGCATTTTTATTTTAGTTCTCCTGATAAAGAACTGTTATTCCTATCCCCATATCTTTGCCTCAGAACCCCTTGATTTCAAAATTGTAATAATTCGGAGGGAGAGGCTTTACATTTTCAATTCCAAGGGAGGCTTCTGCCTTCCTTAACAGACACCTGCTAGTCAAACCAAGACAGGCTCCCTCAAGAAAAATTCCAAATAAAGGCTCTGCTTTTGGATGATGTCTAATTCATCATCTTCCTGATGGGTGGTGCTTGGCCAGAGCAGGCAGGGCTGACATCAGGCATTATATCATTATAGTCATTGCTGCTCCATTAGCAGGGCTTCAGGCTGCTGAAATGACAGCCCAGGAGCCAAATTGTTTTTCTTTACTCCTTCAGCATAACGTTTAGAAGAATTTCAGGAGCTTGCAGAACACTTTTAGACTCACATTGTGACAACATTAGTCACCAGATCTATGGGCAGTGCCACTAACATCTACACCAGCCATTTCTGTCGACACTGCAGTGTCCCAAGTACTCCACCTGCACACAAACTGCTGTTTACCAAAGGCTTGCAATTTCCCAGAGCCTTTCTAAAAGGAATGCTAACTTTTACTTACAAGTACAAGGACTTTCCCAATCCAGGAAGAAGTAATTGCTGACAAAAGCACACCTGTACTTGACAAGAACAAAAAATGAAAGCCAAGGGCATGACTCATATAATGACACCTTCCCACTAACCTCCTCTTCCCATTCACTACCAACATTGTCAGACCCTTATTTGAGAAAGAATTAACCCCAGCATGCTCACAGTGGCATTTAGGCACTTATATGCCTTTAAAAATCTGACACAAGTGCTTTTAACCAACAACCATTATTCATAACGCTCTTTTTACTGTAGTACAACGGATGTATTTTGCTTTCAGATGTACATTTGAATTTTTCAGTAAACAGTATCCAGTTTTATCAGGATATCTATACTGACTGAAGTCTTGAAGTGTGAATGAGTAAAACATTTTTTTACTCTAACTTACATTTCAGTGAAAGATATTTAGGTTATCTCCTTATAATTAAAATTTTAGCTTAAATTTTTTAAATGTTTAAAGCTATGTCTTTTTTGGGACAGGGAGAAGTAGTCACATTAAAACCATAAATAATGCTTAGGCCATTCTCATTGAAAATATGTTAACTGGTTTAGGAGGTAAGGATGGCAAGAACCTCTGTATAATTGGATGAGCAATTATTTCACAAGAATGAAATTTAATCATCTTCATCAATGCAGTGTGGAAAAGGATTACAAATCAATGCACATATATCAAAAGCAGCACTGATAGGAAACATATTATTTCTCCTTATTGCCACTTGTATCAACTAATGATGAAGTCTAATTCTGTTTTATTATGATTAAAAACAACCTAAAGGTTATTTTTAACCTCCAGAACTAAAAAAACAACTTAAACTTTTCTCTCACCTTACTACCACTGGGTCAGAGACTCAGGAGAAACTATTAATTTAAAGAGAAACCTTTCCTACTGCAACTGTACAGTCAAAAAATCTCCAGAGTTCCCAAAATCCTCTTAATTTCTGAGCCATTTATCAGATGCTCTGATGCAAACTCTGGGGGGAAGTATGGTCCAGTGAACTAAACTGACCTGAGCTGAGCTAGGAAACCTCAGACAAGCGACTCTGCCTTTTACCAAGGACCTTATGTTTTCTTTGCTTCAAGGTTAATCAGTATCAGGGGAGGAGATATTACTATTTCTCCATCAGATCAGGGGTCTGATCCTGATCTGGTACAAATTGCTCAGTTCCAGTGACTTTCAGACAGTGATAATTCCCTCACCTGCAGGCTGGAATCTGTATCACTGACTGACCACTGACATCCAGTTCACTGGATCCCACCTCTCCTCTTTGGGCAGCTCTATTATTAGCAAGACTCTTTGTCCATTAAGCAAAAAAATCTAATACTTGTAATCCCTTTAGTGCAATTAATTCATTTTAAGCAGTGCCAAAATTGCCTTTTTTATTTATTATTTATGAAAAATGATTACTGAATGCAATAGAACCACAGAATGATAGAATCATCAAGGCTGGAAATTATCTAACCAACATAAATGTGCCATGCTCTGAAAAAAGCACAGGAAATCCCTTCTTCTACACAGCCTTCCTTCTACTGTCTCACACATGGAACAGCTGTCTGCAACACATAAATCCATAATTGCACATTTCTGTTCACTTCTAGGTGGAAGAATAGATTATAAAATGGGAGTACCTTCTCCTTGTGGCTTACAGTCTCATTAATGCTAACAAATTAGGCCTACACTCTGAATAGATCAGCAAGACTTAAAAGTCATGCAATTTTCAAGTTCACAAGAGAGACTTACAGAAAGAGTGGACACTTCTATGAATTGTCAAAAAATGTCTCTGAATAAGATACAGAGATTCATAGTGTCAGTAAGCCTTGATCTTGACACAGAGCAGAAAACTGAGTGCAAAGCCTCTGTGATCATAGAACATTCATGGAAATTACCATCTTGACCTCTTATCCGTGGTATTTCAGACTAGTAAAGCAAAAGGGCTTTTAGATCCAGAGTATTTTAATTTCCCCCCTCTCCCTGTTAGGCTTTGCTGCTGCTGCCAGCTCCCAGACTCTTGGAACACCAAAGTGGGGGAGAACTGAACTGAATTTCTGTTCTTATGAGTTCTACACCAATTACAGACCTGCATGCATAGCAAGGTGCTCCCCTGCAACTCCTCCTCTCTCTTCCATGGCTATTCTGCCATAGAAAGATACAATATCTGGCCCATGAGACAGAGGAGTTTTAGCCTTATACTGACAGAAAAACAATTAATAAGAAAACTCCAAGTATCTTGGGGTGCATGCAGGGGAAAACAGTGTGCCAGGTGCTCTGTACAAGCCTCCTGCTATTTAAATATAAGGAAAGAAAACTGGCAGGAATTTGTCTTTATGACCTCTGTGGGCTACAGAAAGACACCATCCCTGCCAAAACCCAAAGACACTGCTCGTGTCTTACTTACATCCATAAACTCCACGTTGGCTTTTGGACCAGTGGTCTCATTAAGGATCTTAATGGCCACAGGAATCTTCACTGTTTCTCCCTCAGGGACCCAGATCCCCTAGAAAAAGAGGTTACAGAAGACTAATAAGACAACAATCAGAAAAACTGGATTCAGAGTTACAGTTCCTTAAGATACGTTCTGTCATACTATGCAGATCAGTTATGAGACTCAGAACTGAGAATATAGAAAGTTAAAAATCAAAAAAGAAATCATAAAACTACTTCTTACATCAAAACTAAACTCTGATGTAAAATGAAACATTCTGTATCAGTGAACATCCTTGAATTTCTTGTACACAACAGGGTTTCTAAAGAGCAATGGCAGCATGGCCATGATGCACACTTTCTAGTGATTCAGATAAAATTCTGATTCTGATTTGGATATAATTAAACAAAAATCTGGATTTTCTGTCTGGATTCGGATGCTCAAATTTGAAGCTATCAGTAAACTCTCAAAACTGATTATCACCAGATCATAATATCATGCAGGAACAGAACACCTTGTGAATAATATACTTAGAGTGAAACATTTAAGGGCTTTTTGTTTAATTACTTAATACCTGAGAATCAAAAATGTAGGTGGCTAAAAAGTAAATTTAAAATTAAAATTCATAAACTGTGTGTGTCTTCGGCTACTTTTCCATCATTCTTGACTATTGCTGCGTTCTTGTCAACTTCATGGCATCCATCTCTATCACTTTATTATCATATAAGTATATTCAAACTCCTTATTCATAAATCTATTCCCATGACCTTGCAACTATAGTGACCAGGTCTGTGCTTCCTTCCTTTGCTCCCATCTTAGAGGTTTTTTTTGGGTGTTCTGACCTACCACCTTGATTTGGCAGATTTGGGCTGCTCCCAAAGGGTTGGGGAATTGGTTTGACTTGCCCACTAAGCCCTACATCATGCCTCTGAGATCTGGACATGACCAACAGATCTTAAAAAATAAATATCTCTTTAACAGAAGTACTTTCTCCACTGTGTTCCACTTTCACATACCAGTTGTTAAAGGGTGCCCTGATGTAATTTATTTCTATTGAAATGGAAGAAACAAGAAGTGTTGCAGTTTAGGTAATGGCATTGTTTCACGAAGTATTATTGCTGTTTCAAGACCTCGGTGACACTTGTGAAATGAAAGACAGTGTTTATCCATCTTTCCAAAAGTGTCCTGAACCTATGTAAGAGCAGAAGGGCAAACCTTGGTGCAGCAGGACACTCCAGCCTGCTGTGTAGCCCTCTTGCACACAAAAATGACTGGGGTTGATATGTCTTTGCTCACCAAAAAATAATATTTGCATGTCACCATTGGATCCTGAGGAGGCATTCCTTGCACACAAACCCAGTATCCTTTCTCTCCAGGACTCAGAGGAAGGCTGCTCTGCTGCAATGCAGAACTTGACTGCTGCAGAGTTAAAAGAGGGGACTCAGGGCTGCGTGGGGAAGACTCTCACCTTGTACACTGTTCCAAAGGCTCCAGAGCCCAGCACCTTGACTCTCTTCAGCTCTGTCTCCTTCAGGATGCGGAGCTGCGCCTGGTTGGGCGCCGTGCCGCTCGGGGTCAAGGGTTCCACAAGCTGGGAAGGAAAATCCAACAGTCTCAAACACTGCTAAACATGGAGGCCCTTTAGAATTTTATACTGAGAGTGATGCCTTAAGTTTTAACTTATATGTTTTTTAGATTCTGTGCTGTTTTGGTGGGTAGTTTTAGGTGCTACTGAGTTCTCTTCACAGAGTAGAGAGACAAAACAATTCCTTCTCCAGCTCGATACCAAGGACAACTTTCAGGCCCAAGAACAAAAACAGGAGTGAAATGAGAAGAAAAAACAAAGAGGATGGAGCTTTATAACCTGGAGCTATAATTGGACAATTAACTCCAATATGCTAATGGACCAGAACTTATAAAAGTGTGAGACCTTTCGATCAATGATCTATTTTGTGACCATTTTGTGACATCTTGGGTGTGGCCCAGCTGGGCTCTTGTGCTGCCCAGGTGTGCCCAGTGAGGCCTTTTAATAAATCCCTGCTTTATCCTTCTGCTCTGTCTGGTCTCTGTTCCAGGTCAGCCTCCAGAAGGCACCAAGAGCAATCAACACAAGGAAATACTGGCACAAGACAGTAGTGGAGATCTGTTGACCACTGCCCTGGCAGCTCCTGGAGGGATTTTTCATCTTCAAAAGCAAACGAGCTTTTGACAAAACCAAGAGACCTGATAAAGCAAGTCCTCACTCAAATGCAATAATTTCCACCAGAAACTGTGTGATGGAATTATGAACTGGAAATGGAATTGGTGTCAGAGTAACACATCCAAGGACTTTTGATAATGGAGGCAGTATAAATATTTTCTACATGACAGAAATATAGCATTTATTATCAGTGTACCACATCCTATTTTTGCCCGTTTTAGTGTCTTTTAAGTTGGCCATATTTCTTTTTAATGGCCTGGACTAAACGGCTCATCACATTCTTTTTCTGTTTTGAGGAAGGGACGATTTTTCTGAACTTCTGTTTTAACACACAGGAGGACAGCTTTAGGGAGAAAACACCTTAGAGCAGACAACTAATTTATAACAACCACTAATTTACTGCAATTAAACAATTTGCTCAAGATGTCCCAAGAAACTTTGTAAATGAGCCACAATAGCACATTCAGTTAGAAATGTTCATTCATCTCTGCCTGAAAAACAATGCTTCTTTAAAAATAATTTAAAAATACATATAGAGGACAATACTCAATATAACACACGAAAAACATTCTGTTCCTTTACAGGATGCGGAAAATAACTCAGGGTCCTCCTACTCAAATTGGTTTGTAATCACTGCAGCATTTCAAAGCTGTCTGTTTACAAGGCTAAATAAACCATGCTCTGCAGTTTGAGAACTACTTCTATGGCTCTCTGGGCACCATGAACTACTTAATTAGTTGACCAGACTAATTAGTTTTGTTCAGGTAAAAATACCAGTATCTGGCAATTAATGGGAATGAAAACATAACAAAACCAAACAGCAAAAAGTTGAGTGATTTCTCTTTCCTCCTTCCCATTTTAGCTGTTCAGTATTTATACCATGAAAGAAAGGTTTATTGTAAAGTAAAATTAGGCACACTGGCAGCAGACTTCAGTATTTTCAGTTTGTGAGGGATGAAAAGAGGTTCTGTGCTGCAGTCCACCAACTCAGGAATGGCAGGGAGAGGTGGGATCTGTTGTGGGGGTCAAAAGCCAGGCTTGCAGAGTTTTATGGAGAGTGATCTACAGAAAGAGTAAGTCTTGTTACAGCCTCCAGCTAGAAAGAGAGACTTCAACTACAGCTAATTGCTTGTGTGTTTATTTCAGAATGCTTCTGATTTCATCTTCAGTTTCTCTGCCAAGACAGCAGCTTCCCCACATGTTCAGTTGGAGGCCCTGGTCCCTCAGGATTATTGACAGCCACAGCTTTTATCTGACCAAATGAAAAACGAAATCTGGACTTCAAAGCCAATGCAAGGAGAATCACCTGCCTAAAATAACTTATGCTTAAGTATGGGCTGATACAATGGCAAGATTTATTCATCTAAAGGCACTGAATATTGTTAATGGCAAAATTTATTCATCTAAAGGCACTGAGTATTGTTAAGCTTTCTGTACAGATGAACAGTGTTTAACAAGCAACACAAATTCTAGCCAAACATGAGGATACTTGTGCAAACAGACTGAGGATGCATAAATCATTTACTCCCAGGCTCTACAGTGGAGATGAGTGGGAGCAGAACCCTTGGAACAGAAGAGAAAATAGCACTGTTAATAATGCCTTATCAAAAAGTCACTAGCCAACAGCATTTCCAAGCTTTGTTATCCTACAACGGGGCACACTAATTTAAAAATGCCATCATTTGCAAAGTGTCTCAAGTATAGGACTGAGGAGATGACAGTAATCACCACTGCAGTAGCTGATATACATTTAATGTTACATTGAAATATACTTCCTAGATTGCCCCCTTCACTTCAAAGAGAAGGATGGAGCTGTCACAGCACTCTGCCTTAGCTCTGCTACATATTTTAGCCAGTAGAACTGTGAACTTCAATTGGTTAAGACCTGTGAAGTATCTTGGCTTACTAAAATACATCATTATTACTGATCATTACTACAGGCCTTGGCAAAATCTGGACTACAAAGGCATTGTAGGCACTGGGAACAACAGTAAGTTACATCTGCCTTTAAGCATGAAATTTGTAGCAGAGCTCACTGAAGGAACTTACTTTAGCCTTAAAAGTCAACCTAAATATGGCCATAATGAAACCCTGAAATTAATATTGTCAGGGGTTGCAGTGCAAAATGTAACCAGAGCTGTGTTATTCTGTCACCATTTGTTGGAACTGGGGTGGGGAATGGTGCAATCTCCTGTCAATGGCCCAGCTGATAAGAAACCAGCTGGAGCAGTTTCTTTATCTCTTCCAGGACCCATCCTCCCTCCAGGGACAGATCTGCTGCTCATGGGCCATTGAGTCTCTCTGATAAAATTCCATCATCCCTTGGGAAATGCTCCATCCAGGGGGAGGAGCCAAGCATTCCCACCTGTATATAATCTGGGATTTGGAACACCAAGGCAGCCTTTTCACTGGATTCTCAGAAGAAGACCAGGCCCATCCATCACCACTGCACCTTCAGAGGAAACCTGCACCTTTCTCCAGGATCACTGCTCCACCAGAGCCACATCTGCCACTGCAGGAGGGCTGCAGCCACCATGGAATGGCACTGCCACCAACACCCTGACCCACAGGGGGTCAGGCTGGATTCTGACTCTGTCAGTGGGTTTGTTTGTTTTGTAATACTGCATGCTTGTTTCATTTTAGTTCTCCTAAATAAAGAACTGTTATTCCTATTCCCATATCTTTGCCTGAGAGCCCCTTAAACCTAAAATTATAATAATTGGGAGGGAGGGGGTTTACATTTTCCATTCCAAGGGAGGCTCCTGCCTTCCTTATCAGACACCTGTCGTTAAACCACGACAAATACTTAAGCACACGACCTGCTAAATGTACTGTTGAACTGGGATGGAAATTCAGTGGAGAGCAGGATGGGAGTTGAGAAAACTCGAGAGACACGCCTTCTAGTATTCATGGGGAACTTTTCCTGGTCTTCAGAAGCCATGAACCTGTACTTATGCAGCAAACCAACATCTTGAAATAACTTTGTTCTTTTCACCAGTTTAGTCTGCGTGAGTGAGCAGGAAGTTTTCTACAGGCCCCTCTGGTAACTGAAGACCTGAACACTTCTAATATATAAAAGCAACCCTGCACATCTCCTCAAAGAACCTGTGAGAAGCAGCCCAAGCTCACCTCAGTCTCCAGGAACCTCCTCAGAGCTCTCTTCTTCTTGATGCTTTTGCGCCGAACGTACACAGCAAACGTCAGGCCCATGATGACGATGATGAAGAGGCCACCAATGACTCCTGCAGCAATCAGGGGGGTTCTAGCAACCAGAATCAGAGACTTTACTCACACAGCCAGGGTGAGAGACCAAAAAATGCTTGGGTACATAAAACACACTCATTAACTGCCCCATGATGGGAATTCTGTCAGGGCAAACACACTCACCAATGGTAGGAATTTGCTTGTTTTTAATCTGTATTCCAATTCTATTTTTGTTTACAAACCCCCATGCACATGTGAGAAGTCGTGTGGACAAGGAAACACAACATGCACTTTGATGGCAAATGCAAATCTGCAGTGGCAAAATGAGGACACAGGTATCTACAGAGCTCTGCCTATGCTGACTTGGGCTCCACCCACATCAACTCAAGGGCTCCTGCATTCAGAGGAAAACAAGGCAATGAAAAATTCCCAGACCACCAACACAATGTGTCTTCCTGAGTGTGGAGGAAGTGAGGGGGAACTTCACAGGCAAGATTTGGAGATCACCTACAGAGGCAATGGAGAAATCAGGCTCCCTCCAGAGAAAAACTCAAAGTAGTACCTTAAATTAGGCATTTTCATAGCATACCAACAACTTACCAACACGAACACACTCAGAGCATTTAACATCCTTCCAACAATGGCTGGACAGTTGCTGAAAAGATGGGTGAAAAAACAGCATGACAACTGCAGAGTATGATGGTGCTGAAACCATTGCCTGGTGAGCCCAGGAAATAGATTAACTGTTGTGAAGACTGTGGAAATGCCACTGCTGTGCTCTAAAAGCCTCCCTCAGTTATATCTGAATGATGATAAAAGGTACATTACAGCCTATTAATGAAAATGTACCACACAGCTACAGAAAATTCTGAAGAGTCTCCCTCAGAAATACTAAATTGTTTTATCCAACCCTTTATTCTTCTTTTTACAACCTTTCCTGAAACAGTGCCCTCTCACCTGGTATGGTGCACGAGTGTGTGTCCACATTACCTCTTAGAAAGCCTCATTCTCCCACATTGAGTATTTAAATCACCACTGCCACATTTTCCCTGGGTAAACACATTAACACACAGGCCCATTGCAGTTCACAGAATTTATGATGGAAACTCTAAGCTTTCAAGTAAAAGAAGGGGAATGGTGTCTGATTGGGAAACAGGTAATGGTGTTTGGGGAACACCATACCAGCACCACCTCCTCCTCCAGGGAGTTAAAACACATTGCCCTTTCTAACCCCAGTGGTTACTCTGTGATTTTGAGTGCAGAGCTTAAAGAATCTGGCATATTCACCCCAAACAGTGCTCCTTGTTCTTCATATGTCTTTCTACATTGCCGATGCAAGACATTCATTAATGGGCAATTATGAAAAAGACTGACCACCAAAAGCCTTCTGTGGAGCTTGTACTGCCTACTGCTCTTGAGCAGAGGAATATTTATAATTCATTTTTATGCTGTATGAACAGTCATATAATTTTTAACAAACACCACCAAACGACAGACTGACTAAACAAGCAGAACCCTCAGCTTTAAAGTGTATATTAATAACTAGCATAACAGTTGTCAAAGTAAGTAATTGGAGTTTTATAGTACTGTGTACTCTAAAAGTAGTCCAAATAATATTTACATGATAGACTATAATAAAGAAATGGTTCTAAAGGGGACATAATAAGTAATGAAGAAAATAAAATGAAGTTTGTAGCCCTTCTATTGTTATAGAGTACAAGGGGGGTTCAAACTGGATTTTTATGATTCATCACATGAACTGTCACTGACTTTGAAAGAATATCCTCAGTTTTAGTAGGTAATTGAATAAACGAAATTATTTTCAATGACTTCACCAAAGAAGTATTTTAGTTGCTAATGGGAAATATTCTATATTGTACCTGAATTTTCAGGAGGTACCACCTAAACATATTATCAAGCAAGCTTTCAAAGGAGGCGTGAAAGGGATAGTACAATGTGCAATAAAAGAACATATTTAAATGCTTAAAAAATCAGTGAAATGCAGAAAAAGTTGTATTTTCCACTCAAATAGTGATCAGTTGCCTTGACTCCCAAATCCACTACCCTTGCATCAAATCCTGTCAGTCACAAACATACCAGCCTTGGATGTGGTCACATACCCAGCAGCTTCTCCTCTCTGCTGCTCAGCTAAGCCCCAAAGTCAACAGCCCTGTGGTTTATTTGCTCCAGGAGCAGATGCCAAGTCTCTGCAGGCACAGCTCCCTGTTATCACCTCACCACTGCTTTCATGGATTATTTCCTAAGCCCAGTTTCCAGGGTGCCACCCCACCACTGGGGTTATTTTCACTTGTGTTTGTTGGGCTGACTTTGCTTTTCCTCTCTGTTCTGCTAATATCATCAGTTCTCCTGCCTCAGTTCTCTGCTTATTTTCATGCTTGCAGAGCCTTACCTTTAATACCCTGATGAATTCCATTAAGCTGTTTACCTTTCTGCTGGGCCACTGCTGGGGCTGCTCAACACGGATCCCTGCAAGGTGGCACTGACCAGAGCTGCTGCTGAAGTCACAAAACCTTCTCTCATTTTGTTTTCTTTAATCCAATCCTTTTTTGCATATGCACCTAGCAAACAGTTTGGCTTCACAGGCAGCTGGACACACAAATCTCCTTTCCTCTAGTGGCATTAAGGGCTTAATCCACTTACTTTTGTTACATTACTGTCCCACAGCCACCTCCATGACTGTAAATTCTGACATTTTCCCCACTCAGACTACTGCCCACTTAAAACTAATTCCATGAGCAATGCAGATGAAAAGACAAAAAATGCACTATCAAAAGCTCATGTTAAAGTAATTTTTTAAAGCATGGAGGACTGAAAAGGCTCAGAAAAGACAAAGTCAAGCAAGGAGAGGTAGTTCCATGTCAGTCCTGCCTGTCCAGCATAATTAATGGACAGCCAAAAGTCAATCCCAGCTCACATTTCTTACAGCTCCACCACTAACCCACCAACAGGAAACTTCTGATACAGCCACTGCTTTCCTTTACTGCTTTTCCTAGGAAATCTGCTCTGGAGGATGGAAACAATCTCTGCTAGGTGTTTCTGGATTTTCATGCTCATCAAAACAGGCTTAGCAGTCCAAGAAACACGGCCCTGAATCATAGTTCAACCCCACATAATTAATTTGCTATCCCACATCTCTCCCTCAACCGAGGGCAGAATACCCAATTAATAAGTGGAAAAAGCATCAGGTGGAGAGGTTGTGGGAGGAAAAAAAACCCACAATATGAAAATCTCGCCTCCTAAACTAGAAACTGTGTATCTGTGGCTAAAAGTTGAAAGAAAGATTCCAGTATTCCCTTAGGAAAAATGAATAATATATATGTATTTCTTCTTAAATGTGTGCTGTGTTTTCACTTTTAGAAACACGTAACACCCACTCTCCACACACCAAAACTGACATGGAGTTCAAAGTTAGTATTCCAAGATGGGCAAGAATGCTCAGCAGAGGGGCTCACACCATTCCATCCACTCCAAAAGATCAGGACAATCTGCCATTCCCACAGTGCCCTGAGACCAGGCATTAAAGCCTAATTACTGATTTAGGTGAGTACACGGCTGGTCTCACACTGCTCACTGGAGAGTGCAGCAGAAAGGGGAGAGGAAATCGAGTTGTGGCCCATGGAGCAAAGCTGACAAACACCACCTGTTTCTCCATCCTTGGCATTGACCCACCTGGTATGAGATGTAAAGAAACTGAGCTTTGAAGCCAAGCTGTCAGAATGCTGCGAGTTCCTGCATCAACATTCTCCTCCTTGGAGTTTTTATCTGCATATCCAAACAGAATTCATTACAACCTTGAGTGTTTGCTAAGCAGTTCCTTCCTGTAAATCCTTTTTACCAAGGCATTATTATTTCCTGATGGATGCTTCCCACATTCTGCATTCCTCACCCTTTCCATCAGTGGGGGTTCAGCCAGCTTTGAAGCTGCCCTTTTAGGGATCTGATGGATTCTACTAATCCTGTAGTGATAATCTTAGTATTTTAAACATACAAGATAAACAACCAGGCTGGGAAGTAAATTTGTGAATGTTTCAACAGCCTCTCTCTTGCTGTGCAAAGTTCGCCAGCCAAAACATCCAGAGTGCCTGGTGCTCACCCCAGGGGTGGCAAGAATTCATCTGATGTTATTCACATCAAGTCTGCTTTGCTTTATACTCTTTTTTCAAGACCAAGGCAAAGCTCCCCCTCTCTCCTCCTAAAGGGAGGGTGTTTGAATACTGATAAATGGTCCTATTTATGTGCAGATTAGGAGTTTTTCTCATGAGTAAACACAAATTTCAACTCACAGCTGATCTCACAGTTACACAATTACTACCAATTCCACATTGAATCCAGAGATGGGCAAACTGTCAACTAGCCACCATTTTTCAATATGCAAAATGACTCGAGGTTGCAGTCTGTGTCTGGGTCCGCTCAGCAGTTAAACACCACTAAAGAGCAGACACAGCTCTCACTTTGGCCAAGGCTCATTTGGACAAACATGTACCTGTTGACAAAACTGCTTTCTGCTTACCCACACTGGTTCTCATATCAATGTCAGTAAAGTTATGTTCAACTCTCACCGTGGTTTTAAGAATGTAGGAGTCCCCACTTCACTCAGCAAAGCAAATGAGGATAAAGAAAAAAAATAAGTATAGCTTTGAAAATTATTACAGCCTAGCATTCTACACGTTAATATGTATTGATTAAAAATCTATGGCATTTTTACTACCACACACAGTGCACAATGGATTTCCTTAAAATTGCTTTTAAAGCTGAATGGCATAATTTAGAACTACCAGTCTGTTACGTTTTCACTAAGAAATTACTAAGAATTCTCAATTTTAACTCCCTGTTAATACATCTGACTAGGAATAACTACTGAAATCTCTGGGATTACAGCATCAATATAAAGGTTTTTTATGGGCTTCTCTAAAACTGAAAAGTCCCAAGAAAATCTTTTGCACCCACGCCATTTTTAGCCTGAGATTTTTTCTTTTCAGCCTCAACTTAAAAAGGAATGCTATTGTTAAGAGCTTGCACAGTGACTCTGTTTCAAGGCTTGTGCTTTGAATAAACAGATCAGCATTCTTTTAAAATATGCCAAGTCAGGCCCCATATAATGTAGATTGATTTATCTGTGACACAAAGCCAGTTAAACCTGCAAAACTGGACTCACAGGTGAAGCCAGTTCAGCAAGTAAAAGAGCAATCTGCTTTATAAAGTTGTCATATTTTCCATTTTCTTTGGAAACAATAATATTTTGCTTTAAATAAAGGAAACTAGAGCTCTAATGACCATGGATGCTGATGGACTGCTCAGAAACCAAAACTATCAGCATTAGCTCAAGGAATTTCCCTCTGCATAAAGAATTCCTGTTAGAAGCAATCAACTCAGCCTGCCTCTCTGCAACCTGTGGCAGTCAGCTGGCTCATCATGCCTGTGCACATGAAATTATTCATCAAGAAAACACACTTTTCTCCCATAGAAACATGGCCTGCTTTGGTGGCACTGGCTGCTGCTCATTCACCGTCAGATCCAGGAGCACCAGGGAGCAGCACAACCCATGGCAGGGCTGGAGAGACACATGGGAGAAGCCACAGCAAAGCTGCAGGCACCAAAACATCCAGTGACAATACACACTGAGGCTCAGAACTGGGACACTCTGCTCTGCAATAGGTTTTATAGGTACAAAGCATAGAGAACATGAAGGAATCTTCGGGAGTATTTTAAATAACTACCAGGAGAAAAACTGTTTGAGTATTATGCGCTTCCTTTTGTTATTTTCTTTAAACACTTTTGGAATTCCATTGGTGGAAAGTGCTTGTAATCCACTTCAGTTAAGTGTTTGCTGAAGCTGAGCTATTCAACAGAAGAAATATCCAAACCCACACAAGATTGTGCCCGCAGACTGCACAGGAGGACTGTCCATCACTAAGGAGCTGCAAGAAGGTTTCTCTACTTCATGTCCTTCATTTTTACTTTACTTCCCAAATCAACATCTTTCTTCAGAAAATGCATTGATCTCTCTTTTTATACCTGCCTGCTTTTCTGGAATGCCAGGCTTTCCTGAAAGTAAGCATTTAGAAGATTTAAGGAGCACAGAGCAGATATTTTGTTTAAGTGGTTGAGAACACCAGACTCCTTCCTGTTCCAGCTTTGAGTCATTTGGGACAGCAAGCACTTGCTTTCTCAAGCTCCAGGACTATTTCACAGTAGAGAGCCTTCAAAGACTACTTGGGGACCAAATCTGACATTCTGAACCAGATTCTTCCTCTTAAGTCTTTATGACTTTATGTTTCTCCTTTATGAAAAAAAATCCGTACATTGAAGAGAGCCCCAACCTCTGCCCAAGCACCTCTCAGAGGGGAACAAATCCCTGCACATAAGGGAACAGACTAAGGTTCAGCACTGGACACTGGCAGAAGAGAAAAAACAAACATCAAAACTGAAAGGGGAGAAATGTAGGTTATATATATGGAAGAATGTTTTCCCTGTGAGGGTGGAGAGGCCCTGGCACAGGTTGTCCAGAGGAGCTGTGGCTGCCCCAGGCCACAGACAGAGCCAGGTTGGACAGAGCTTGGAGCAGCCTGGGATAGTGGGAGGTGTCCCTGCCCATGGCAGGGGGTGGAACAAGGTGATCTTTCATGTCCCTTCCAACCCAAACCATTCTCTGATTCTATAAGAAAATGGGACATGATAAACAGATGAGAATAGAACTATCACACTGTGTTCCCAATCTTCAAGTTTCTTGTCATATCCAATAATTTGTTGTGTAATAAGAGCTTATGTGGGTTTGAGCTGTGATTTTATTAATAAGTGGTGGCATTAAAGCATCTTTTGGACCTGTTTGAGATGAGAGTGCATGGAGGATTTGTAGCAGGATGTGTTTGGAAATATGCATCCGTATCTTTCATGTATTATGTACATTCATGCACACTCACAGTTAAAATCTTTCCTTCAAAGCAGAAATCAAAGCAGTCACACTTCACTCTGCACTGGCATGTTTATATAAATATAACATTTGAGATATGAATTAGAACACTAGTAATGGCCATGATGCTGTTAACTTCAACACAGATTTTAGCTACTCATCACTTGAGTTCTAAATATGCAGAATTTATCTTTGTGGAGCATAGCAGGGAAGAAATGCAGCCAATGCTCATAAATATAGAGAAAAATTGAAGGCAGATAAAGGGCACGGTATAAGGAATTTCTTTGAGTATGCCTGATGCTGCTTTTGGATTCATCACTATTATTTTACTGGGATAGCATACTGTCTCAACATCCTACACAAATTATATCCATCATCAGAAAACCCCATTTGCTTAGTGGGGAAGAAAGCTCCTATAATACTAATATCCTGTTCCTGACACAGGTTTATACAGGATCACCTCTTATAGGATACTATGCCCAAAAGCTCTTCTAAGTTAATAACTAATCAGCCATCTCCCAGTCATAATGTTACCAAAAGAAGCAGAGAGAAACTCTGGAGCAGCTTGCAGATCCTCTCAATTCTAGTCATCATCCCACTGCCAGCATTTCCCCAAAGGCCATTCTAAGAAGAAAAGTTCAGCACAGAAGCTCCAAACTCACCCAGTGTCACTGCTCGGCCCCAAAGGAATCTCAGCCACTCTGGTGGCTGTAAAGGAGCCCAGGGAAGGCAGCCTTTGTGAGCATCCTGCTGCTCTCAGCCCTGCTGACCACGGGGCTGTGTTTGTGCACACAGCACCCTCCCACCATCTCCAGGGCCACAGATGTGACTGGAGTAGGAAAGCAGCTCGTGGCCGTGGTGAGGGCACTGCTAAGAGCAACCCCGACTCTCCAACTGCTCTTTTATTGGGATTGTTTTGCAGTACAGTATAGCCCACATTGAGGAAAATGATAATTAGGTAAAATAGATCTTCCTTCTCTCAAATTTCTGTACGACAGAACTTTCCAGAATTTACTGCTGTATCTATGCAACTTCTAAATGTTAAAGAAACTTGTCTTCTGACAGCTCTTAAAATTCCAGAATAGAACAGGCAATGCATAGGGGGAAACAGTGATTCCGCCTAAAAATGTCCTTTTCCTCTTTCAGTCACAGCCCCCTTCTTTTCCCCATTCCACCAAATCCCCAAATCTAACCAGTACTCTGGCATGTAGTGGACCCTGCTGACTTTTTGTGCCTTTTAGGTCTCACAGAGTCTGAAGCTCATTAGAGGTCAAGAAAATTAAAAAAAAAAACAAGGAGAGAAAACTTCAGTACCTTTTTTTCCCCCGCCTCTGTCATAAGAGAGAAGGATTAGTTCTCATTCAACTTCAAAAATAGACATATTTGAAGTATTTAAGTAACCAGCAGCACAAAAAGGCTGATGAAACCTTGAGAGAGTATATACAAACATACTGATACAGCTATAGGTTTTGGCTTGCTATCTTAGTGATACCCTTCTCCTCCCGGGAAGTTTCCTGGAAACTGCTCCCCTGTTTTAAAAATCCATTGATTAAAAGTTGACTCAAACATCCTGAAGTTTGGAATTTGCAGCCCTGATGCACTGGTTGATCCAGGAACTGAAAGTGGAGAGAATTCACCCAGAGCTGAAGTGAGAGAGCAATGAATGCAGCCTGCATCCAAGTTATTCACATGCAGAGGACATCACTGCCTCAAGAGAGAGAAAAACATATCTATGGGAGATGGGACAGTTTTAAAGCCAGGATATTATCTCTTCAATCTGTTCTTTGTCTATTATCCCTGCTGTGATTGAGACTACACATATTAACAACTAGCGGTCCATTTTAATGCAGGAATATTTTTTACCTTTTCTTTTTTTCCCTTCATTGGTCCATTAGGGGCAGGGAAAGATGTGATTTACTTCTGAAATTTGCATATGTTTTTTAAGGAAGGCGATTCACTCAAGCAGAGCAATGCCCATGGATACAGACACCACTGGCATAATCTGAAAATGTCCCCATGGCTGATTCAGTCCTGCTGGGAGCTTAGAGGAGATGGGTTTGGCCACTGCCATGCTGCTGAGCTGCCCTTCTGGAATTACACATCTTCCCTCCCATCTGCCATGTCACTGCAGGTTCTCTGCTTCTGACCATCCAGCCTACAGGATCTGCACACCCTGCTCCATGCTCCCAGCATTATTTTCTGATCCATTTGCAGATGAATGTACAACATCACCAAAAGCTGGGATTGCAGTGTCTTGTCTCCTCTTCAGCATGACCTACACTGACATCAGGCCTACAGAGTCTAATCTTGCAGGATTAATTTGAGAAAAAGAAATGGCAACAAATAAAACTACATCTCCCATCCTTCTGGTTCTTGATACTTTTCTGCTGTCATCACTTTTTTTCCCTCATATTATGGTGCTTTACAGCTTCTGTGCCTTCTAAGACACATCTGTACTACATAATTTCAGTGACATATCTAAACATTATTGGATTTACATCAAGGAGAGAACTATGAGTTAAAATGGAGCAGTGAACACAGTAAGAATATGCAACAAAAATCCAAGTGAGCATTTTAAGAGGTGTCCAATGCTGGTGTATTGCTTTGAAATCCTGTGTTTCCAAAGGACATATGTGTCACAAGGCAGAGGAAAAAGTTCACACTTTTCATTATAAAGGTTGATTGCATTTCAGAGGGTTTTCCTTTAGGCATCACTAGAAAAACTGTATCATTGACAAATCAGGGATTTCATCATGACTGCATCATGTTTAACCAAAGCTTGGCCCTTGTCCTGATGATGAGGTTTTATTTTTCTCAGATTTCTGCATAAATGCCACACCTCTCTAGTATGAGAAACTACCAGCTCTGCTGAGAAATGTCCCACAACAGACAAATACAGAGTTACCTCCTCACAACCCTCTGCCAAAGAAAAGCTCAATCAGAACTAGCCAGCACCTGCTCTTCACATTATCCCATAATCTCTCCTTGCCTGTTTTATCATTTGCACAATCTCAGATAACTACAGAAATGATGTTTGACATTATCTCTATTGATGAAACAGCCAATATGTCTGCAAAAGATCTTGTTCACCAGCAAGTGAAGATGGTGTCATTAAAAATTTACATCAGATTGAAAAAAATAGCATGAATCTTTTTGACAAAAGCACAGAAAATATCTGAATGAGTTACTCATCTCTCCTAGCAAAGGACAGTCTGAAAACTCAGAATTATACCTGACCTAACTGCTAATGAGCAAGCACATGTGAACAGAACAGAAATCCTGTGTAAAGTCATGTGGAACTCTCACTCTGTGCCTCACCCACAGCTGACAGGAGCCAAAGCCCAGGATTTAGCAGCTGGATTTGCTTGTCTGTGTCCAACTCAGTACTCTGAATCAAAATTCAAAGGACGTTCTTTCTTAGACCATGAGCCAAGAGCTGATCACAGCTGGAAACTATTGCCACAGACATTGAAATGTCCTGTCACATGGCATGAGGAGCCACACTACCCTCTGCCTCCAAGCTTGGCACAAACTCACGTTGCTTGCAAGAAAAAATTCCCTGTCTTGATTTCACAAGTCTAGTGCTGGAGAAGAGAACACTGCCACAGAAAATCATTCCAGGGACTAATAATCTTCATTAGAAATGCACTGGCATTTTTCTGCCTTGAATGTCTCTCACATTTCACTCATTTTATACCTCACAGACCCTCAACTTTCAGTCTGCTAGACTCAGTGCCATCCTTAACCAAACGTTGTCTCCTTACCTGTGTACTTCTGGAGGAGAATCTGACTCTACACTTTCACTTCCAGCTGAAATAAGCTTTAGCTGTTCCTAAACTTCATTCCACATCACAAGGTACTATTTCCAACAACTCTTCTCTAAAGCCTCTCTAACACACATTCCTGGGAAAACAGTCAGTCTCTCTGAAGGTACAGGGTCTACATCCTTCAACTCTATCCACTACCAGTGTAATGAGGGAGGAAAGAGGCAGTGTACCTCTACTTTACAGAAAGGAAATGTAAAGGAAGCTTAACTAAGAAATAGAGGGCATGGCGTGTGAAATGAGTTTAGTATTAGCCTTCCTTTTCCACTAGAAATTGAATTCAGTTTTTTGAAACTACTACCCAAAGGTACAGATGATTTACATCACATTTTCCCACCCTGTTACTTTACTTTACAGCATGGAAAAAATTATAGTAAGATTAAATAATTTGGTCTGATGGCTTGATTTCCTAATGCTCTCTTCCTGCATGATTGCTGGTATTTGTGGTAATGCTTCCACCTTTGGTAAGTGCTGAGGTACAACTTCCCACACACAGCACCAAAGTCAAGAACTTTCAAGAACTTCGTTAGTTCCTTAAAACCTTGTTTAATTACTTTAACTAGTTTGTCATTGTGTTTGCTACACACTGGTAAAGTCTCAAATTGAACACTGGTATTTCCATTCCTGCAAAAACAAATGAAAAGGACTGACAGACAACAATAACATCAGTAACAAGTTATCTGCTAGCTTTGATCCAATGCTGGAAAAGCTGCTGCAATTTAACTGAGAAGTAAACACACATTTTGATGTGTAAAACAAAAAAGCTAATGTCAATGTGCAAATTATCATCTGCACTACATGTTCCATGCTCCATCACTCCAGAAAACTGGTGTTAAACAGGCAATGAAAAGCAGATGGGGGGGATGTGCTGCTCTAAAGAACCTCAGCCAACAGCTTCCCATTTCGTGCAGGAAGTGCAGCTCCTTTACATCTGACTAAGGTCACAAGGAGTAAGCCAGATTGCAAAGAATTAAGTCTGGGCTCTCAACTCAAACACATTTGTCATGTAAATTTTTATAACTAAGAAAGAGTGACAAATCCTACATTGCACAGGTAGATTGGAAGTAAGACCACAAGCTTTAGCTCTGATTTATTATATATTAAATATTAATGAATTATTAAGAAACCATTCACTGAGGTTTAAACAACCCTACATCTTCCATATTTCTAACACTCTACAAATGTATATTTAATCATAGATAATTAATTTATAACAACATTAAATCTAAATTAAATCCTTATTTCCAGCCATGAGAGAAACCCATTGGAGAGTGGTGAGATATATATATACTGTTGCTTTATAAGAGGGTCACTTCTCCATGGCACAATTTTATTTCTGTATTGTATATTATTTACGTAGCCAAATCAATACAGAAACACAACACAAGGGTGATGAGAAACAAAAGAAATTACCTCTGCAATGGCACTGTGTGTTGTTTTCCATTCAAACAAAACATTTATTAATTTGCATTTACTATTGCTTCTTTTCTTCCAGCAGCAACCTATCACATTTGGCCTTTATCACTCACCATTTTTTTGTTCATAGTTTCAGTAAAGATAATTTAGTCAGTTTTCTAAACAAAGAATTTTCCTATCAGAAATGATCACAGCTGCTGAGAAACTTGGTCAATGAATATCAACAGTATCAAGATCTTGCAAGAGTTTATTTCTCACATTCTACTCCTTGTATAACAAACTTTGAGAAAGATCAGATTTCTGACCTACACTGTCTCAACAGGATCCTCAAACTACTGGAGCCACAGAACAGATTTTAAACAGCATTATGTGAGAATTGCTTCCAGTTCTTTCACTCTCCTGAACTTAACAGTTTATTATTTCTCTCTTGTCCTGGGTTGCAGTGCAGGCTGTCCCCAGCAGTGTGGATTCTGTCCCAGCTGTTGGAACTGGGGCAGGGGGTGGCTGTGGGGTAACCCTCTGTTCATGGCCCAGCTGTTCAATCCAGCTGGGGCAGTTTCTTTATCTCTTCCAGACCCATCCTCCCTCCAGGGACAGATCTGCTGCTCATGGGCCACTGAGTCTCTCTGATAAAATTCCATCATCCCACTGGGAAATGCTCCAGCCAGGGGGAGGAGCCAAGCATTCCTACCTGGATATAATCTGGGATTTGGAACACCAAGGCAGCCTTTTCCACTGCACTCCCAGAGGAAGACCAGGCCCATCCATCACCACTGGACCTTCAGAGGAAACCTGCACCTTTCTCCAGGATCACTGCTCCAGCAGAGCCACATCTGCCACTGCAGGAGGGCTGCAGCCACCATGGAATGGCACTGCCACCAACACCCTGACCCACAGGGGGTCAGCTTGGATTCTGACTCTGTCAGTGGGTTTGTTTTTCTGTGTAACTGTATTTTTATTTTAGTTCTCCTAATAAAGAACTGTTATTCCTATTCCCATATATTTGCCTGAGAGCCCCTTAATTTCAAAATTATAATAATTCAGAGAGAGGGGTTTATATTCTTCATTCCAAGGGAGGCTCCTGCCTTCCTTAGCAGACACCTGCTAGTCAAAGCAAGACATCTCTATAGCAGCATACCCTACACTAAGTCCTTCCATACCATAAGCCCATGCCAGCCAACCCTGCTGAGTAAAGCAGATAAAGCACAAACCCTCACTGATCACAGACAAACCTTGCTGAATGTGGTACAGAACAGAAGCTTTAATACAGTGAACGATTTATTAACTGAGGCCAGACCTCAAACAGAA
This sequence comes from Thryothorus ludovicianus, assembly GCA_013397245.1. Taxonomy (NCBI): domain Eukaryota; kingdom Metazoa; phylum Chordata; class Aves; order Passeriformes; family Certhiidae; genus Thryothorus; species Thryothorus ludovicianus. The sequence continues at coordinate 175,097 of VZTB01012341.1, read as the reverse complement.
AGAGGGGAAATTTAGGTCAGATAGGAGGAAGAAATTCTTCTCTGTGAGGGTGGAGAGGCCCTGGCACAGGTTTCCCAGAGAAGACTGCCCCATCCCTGGAAGAGTTCAAGGCCAGGTTGGATGGGGCTTAGACCAACCTCAGCTAGTGGGAGGTGATCCAGGCTATGGCAGGGGAGGTTGAACTGGGTGAGGTTTAAGGTCCTTTCCAACCCAAACAATTCTAGAATTCTATCTGTACAACAAGAAAGAAGGAATACCCCCCTACACCCTTTCACAAGAACACCAGTCTTAAAATGTGGAAATGGTAAAAAAATAGAGGAGGTCACAAATCACCACAGTGACTTTTATTCAAGTCACACTCCAAATGTACTTCTCCTAAAGCTCCAGGCAGGGAAATGCCATGGCAAGAAATAAATTACCCTCAGCAAAGGTCTGGCTTCAGAAGCAGTTCAGTAGAGGCAAGTTCTCCCACAGAACAGGGATTTCTCCATCAGTTTCTTTCGTGAACATGAAAGGAGGTTGTAGCCAGGTGGGGGTTGGTCTCTTCTCCCAGGCAACCAGCAACGGGACAAGAGGACACAAGGGAGGTTTATGTTGGCATTTGGAAGCTCTTCACAGAAATGGAGGTGGTGCAGACACTGTCCCGGGAGGTGTTTAAAAAAGACTGGACGTGGCACTCAGTGCCATGGTTTAGTTGAGGAGGTAGTGTTAGGTCATGGGTTGGACTTGGTGATCTCAAAGGTCTTTTCCAATTCAGCTCGTTCTGGGATTCTGTGAATTTCTCCTGTTTAATGATAAGATCTATGTAACCCACAGAGGAAGAATCTGAAAGTGTTTCTCTAGTCTGGATTCTTAAAAAATAAACCTGTTTCTTAACTGCTCTCTTCTGACACAGCTTCAGAAAGCTCCATATTAAGAGTTTCTCTCCAGTAGCATCTTTTACCAACCAAGTAACATAGCTTAGCTGGTACTCACAGATCTTATTTTCCCTTTTATTTTATACAGAGATCCTCTACCCCTCCAGAACAACTATAATTATTCTATAAAAACAGAGAGCATATGGAGTGCTTTCCTCCAAGCAATGGAGCCGAGCCTTGTAAAAGCCATGAACATAAGCAGTTTATTAGAGGTGGTTCCCTTCCCCACCAACTACTGAGAGCTGCTGTGAAATTCTGTTGAAGTCATACTGTGACAGGGTACAAAACAGCTATGAAAGGATTTGCCTGCATTACACAGGGTTTACTGTTAATTAGCTCTTTTACACATAAACAGTACATAAAACCAGTTTTTTTTTTTTTAATTATTTTGTTGAGGAAGTGATGATTTGTTGAGAGGACATCCTTTCTGGATACAAAGCTAGCATTAGGATTGTAATTAGAGTTAACATCTACGCAGTCTATTCAAGCACTTGACAATAGTGGGCCTGGCTAATTAGTTTCTGTTAGTTAAAAGGGAAATGCAAATGAAATTTTCTTGGGGCGTAAACAGACACACCAGCTCACTCAGACCAGGAACATCAGTGCTGCTGCTGGTTTTTTCCTATCATATCCAACACATGATCCTGACCACATCTCTAGATATACAATCTCACCAGAAAACAGAAACTTCACTCCTCCTTTGATGATCTCTTCTCTCCTAGTATTAAGGTGAATGAAGCCTAGCAAGGATAAACCAATTAAAATTCATACTTTAGGTAAAAACTGTGTCCACAGTCTCACTCCAATAACTGCACTAGTGGAACTTTTCTGGTGAACTTGAAAGGAACCAGCCTTTCCTGACTGTCTAGAGTATTTTCTTAATGACCAGCTGAGCATTATTTTTACAGTTTTTGAATCATCCTTTTAGACAACTGTTATCCCAATCTTGGGAGCAGACATACTCATCTTTTTGCTGATTGTTCCAGAATACGCTGGAATATGCTATTGTGTGCTATTCCAGCCACAAGAAACACTGAATACAACTTCCAGAAAGTAGCAAAAGGAGGAGTGGCATTGTAATAAGAGGCAGGAAAGGAGGATGGATAACTCCTTTGGCAACCCTGGGAAATTCCAGGCTTCTTCTGCTTTCCACTTTTGCTTTGGCAATTTCTAGAAAAGACTTGTAAGGAAGGTTGAACCAAAACCAAAGCCCTACAGGAATAATCCCTACAGGAAGCTGCATGAGGAGCTGTTCTTTTGGACAGAACTCTATTGAACTTAAAGGTTAAAAAAAAAACAATCTATGCAGAAAGAAATGCATTGCCAAAAGCAAGGTTGTTTTCCCACAAACTTGAAGGGGCTGAAGATAAGCAGGAAAACTGAAGTTTCACCAGTCATTTGGAAAACAAGCCATGTGATGCACATCTGATTCATCTTTATTAAACATGACAGAAAGAATTCCTTTGCTATTCCACCAGACTCTCACAAAAGCCCCCAAGTCAATGGATCATGGCATAAACAATTTCCAAACTGAAAAACTGGAAAGAAAAGCAATGCTGCTGTGAAAATGGAAATAGGAGAAGATGAGGAATATCTTGTTTGGGTTAAAGTCCTGCTCTCACTTTCACTGCCTGAACAGCAGAAAACCCTGTCCCCTTCTACTCACTGATAATTCATGTCAATGGAAAAACTCAGGTCAGTAGATAAGGGTCAGAGTGATTATTAATTAATTTAAGATTTATGAGTCTCAGGAGGATGCACAATTGTTAAAGGGTCATGAAGAAAGTTCTATCTAAAGTTAAACACATCCATTTTGGATTTACAGCCCTACTGTAACAAAATGTGTCACTTTGCCAGTGCAGTTTTGCCCATTTTTAGCCCAAACAGAATAAACCATTATCACAATTAAAAAAAAAGAAAAACACAACTTCACAAATCTAATATAGAGGTATGAAGTTTCCTTCTTTGCCTTGAAAGTGAAAGAATACATACATTTAAACATAGTGCAGTAGTAGTTTTCCTAAAATAAATTCGACTTGGCTGAAACAAACAAAAAGACAAAAAAAAGGCTGAAAAAAACAACAACAAAAAAAAACAAAACAAAAAAAGGCTGAAACAAACAAAAGAACCAAAGGAAACAGGAAACATTTGAGGGCCTTCCCCCTCAGACTGAATGGAGCAGGAGTAAAACTACTGAACAGAGTAAAACAATTCCTCTCATTTCTGTAGTTTGGTAAGGCATTTAAACTTAAGGAAATAATAATAATAATAATAATAATAATAATAATACATTTTCTTTATTTGTGCTTTGAGTAAAGTTGATGAAATCGGGACCCTTAAAACTGGGCCAGCTCTGGATGAGTCTATCTGAAAATGAGGCCCAGAGATATCTCAAAGTAGATATCCCAGACCAGAAAGATTAAAACAAAACATTGAAATACTGAAAAATTCATCTTCTGTTGCTTATTCATTGGTTAATGAATTAAGTCAGAACTGATACTGATTTAATAAACTAATGTACCATCTGACAGCATTTACAATACACCATTTTTCAAGTCCAAATATGTTTTCCCTCATAAGATAGAAATAGGCATATTCACATTATGTACACAATTAGGAAGGAAAGGCAACCTCAAAACCTTTTGAAAAAGACAAGAAAAAACTCAAATTGAAATCCTTAATGAATTTATGCATTTTTCATCTACTCTTAGCTCAGGAGAGTAATCCCAAAGCCTAGAAGTCATACTAACCAGTTTGAATTTAAGAAAGAACAAATTCAATGGCAATGTAGAGCTTTCATGAAAAAAAATGCAGAGTAAAGTCTACATTAATTTGTTTCAATTGTCAATTGAAAAATAAAATTTCTGCAGGGTTACAATTTTTCTTTTAAACAGAAAATGAAAAAAATAATCAAATAATAATTTTATGTGAATTAAGGAAGAAATTTGGTTTTGCTAAAACATTTACTTTTTCAAGGGGAAGGTGTATGGAAGAAAGAGGTTCATTTGCTTTTAAATTTTGTCTTAAATAGAAAATAACAACAACAAAACAATAAAGAAAAAAGAAGCGATTTGCAATTTTACCAGAATTTTCACCATCTAACAAAATTTAATCTGGAAACATGAACATCTACAGGAAATTTCAGAATTTAAGCTAAAAATAAAAACAACACCAAAAAAAGTAATTTTCTAATCAGCCTAACGGAATATTCAATTGGCTTTCAAGCAGCAAAGCAAATTTGTATGTCACTCAAGGAGCAGGTGTGTTCTGCCCCCAGAGTGGGGCTGTGCTCAAACTGGCTAGCAGGACGCTCCTGTGGGTGAAGGATGAGGTGGGGATGTTACCTAGCGTGCTGGGGCAGGGTGGACTGCCGTGTCCATGGATAGAAAATGCAGTCATGACTAGCGGGGCCTCTACACCTGCAGGCAATCACAGAACAAAGCACATCACTGCCACGCCCCAGGACATGCACACGCATGCGCCCTTGTCCACACGGGTGGGATGGAGACACACAGGCAGCCAGCAGCCAGCCAGTACCTATCCATCAGCCCAATGCAGTCCTCCAGGTGGGGCCCTATGCACCTGCAGCAAATCCAAAGTGGGAACAGGGAGAGAAAGAGAGACAGATGTTATTTACACACCCAACTTTGTGTTCATAATTCTAGCTCTTCTCTCTCTAAGACCTAGTCTACATAGCTTCTACTCTCCTGCTAAACTCTTAATTTTTTTAGTTTCTTGCTTCATTCCCCCCCTTTTCCTATGAAGTGAATAAATTCTTTTACTAATACACAGATTCTTCTTCATCTAACCAAGTCATATAGTAAGTATCTCTCAAGGCTGCACCGCGTGCTCTTGATGGTGAAGTCAAAACTTCTACTCGTCGTAGCATTCTCCAATTCCAAATGAGTACTGAAACAGACAGAATCAAGCTTATACCAACTAAAATTAACAAAACAATAATTGGGTGAATTAAAGCATTAAGTATACCAGTTGCCTTTGGTGACCACTCAAAAAGTACATCCCACCAGTGGAGGCTTGCTTCTTGTTTTATTCTCTGTAGCACCCTGCTAATTTATTTTGTGTCATGGTGAATGGTTACTAAAACCTTTTCTCTATTTTCTTTAATTTCTAGAATTTCACTTAGATATGGATGATTTATTAGCTGTTTCACCAGCTTAAGCTTCATACCAATGGGTGTGGGTGATAACATTGTGTAGTTGGCTTTTGTCAGCTGGTAGGACACAACCTGTGCTGAATACGTAAAATCACACCCAACAATGTTAACAAAACTGCAAATACAAAAACTGGAGTGATTTCTGATAGGCAAACTTCTGTTTCCATCGTCTATTTTCACTGAGGCACAAGCAGTTCTCCAACATACACATCCTTGGATGATGTGTACCAGCAGAGTCTTTTGAAGGGTGTCTGGATGGATCTCCAAGTTGCACACACCTTGTTCAATGTCCAGGCACATGCCTTGGGCATCAATGGTATTGCTTTCACAGATAAATCCTCGCTGTTCTCAGGTAACACAAGGGCCCACATTTACGGTTTGCCATTTTTCATGGACCATCCAGGCACAAACATTATGTTCAGAGGGGTAAAGCACTGCCTCTTCATGGCTTAATCCTGGTGCAATGATAGGGTGGATAGCATAAACTGTGGCCTCTCATATGGTAAGAAAGGCAGTGGCCACATTAGTCACATTATAGTTGTGACAAGAGGAGCAATAATAGCAACAGCACTCCAAGGCAGGTCCTATCTTGGCTCAAACAACATTTGAGGCAGGTTTCACCTGTGTACGTGGGAGTCCTGACAACAGAGTTGCTTTTCCTGCATGTTTTTATGAATCATCAAACCAGTGATTACTATACAAAAGCTGTTAACTTAAAAGTTGACACTTCCAGGAGCACAATCCAGAACTTGCTTTTCTGTCTGTAATTGATGCAATTGTTCATTTTGTTCTAAGCTCCCAGACAGAGTAACTGCAGAAATATTTTGGAAGCTGAATATACTTTTTTTAACAAGGAAGCTCAAGAATCAACTTCCAGCAACAAAAACCACAGCAAAATGCTGTCTGCTGATACAGACAGTTTATTCTACTTTCCTTAGATGCTGCCAAAAGTCCTCCACCTGCACAATCAGCAGGTGCTCACAAAAGCATTGGAAATGCAAAGAGTCACTAAATGCAGCCATGGAAAGAATTTGCAGAACACATGTGGCATGTGTGGATTTCCCTTGTCCCCATGAAGAGCAGGGCTGGTTTCCTGGTCTCCTGTATTCAATCAGCAAGTCAAATATACATTTACACAGCAGTCAGGATTCTCAGAGACCTAATGCTGAGCTTTTAGGGGTTAAAACCTGGACCCCCTTCAGTGCTACATGCACAGCTAGGCACTCTAGCCATGGGGAGTATCTAGCCCTCGGCATCTAAGGAAACCAAACCATTTATTTCAACTCTTTAATAAGACCTCAGAGCCATTTTATTAACAGGCCCTTTGGCTGTACATCTACTCCAGGCAGGAGAGGTGATCTGACACATCAGTAGACTGCAACTTACTTCTGTTGAGGCATTTTAAATTTAAGGTGTGATCCCCAACTCTTTTAAAGTTTTCCGTTTTTCAGATTGGCTTTGATGGAAGGATACGCATGTCAAAAAATCTGAGAGTTCAAATAAGTTCCCACGAGATTCTTCTTTCTGCTCCACCATCACTTGTCACTCTTTAGCTTTTGCTGCATTTAAATTGGTATCACTCTACCATTACAAAATGAAGTCAGTGAATTCAATTTCCTTGTACCTGCTCATCAGGGAGAGCAGACCAAGTAAACCTTACCCCATGTTTGTTTACTTGAATTTTTATTTTTACATAAGACATTTAGTCTGACATGCAAACACTAACTGGAAGGATTTCCTCAATGATTACTTCCTCTAGCATATGTGCAGACATAAAAAATATGGGTTAAATATCCAGATAATGCATAAATGTAAGGGGTTGATTTAAACATAGTTCAAAAAGTTAATAGAGAGAACTCTTGGAATTTCAGCTGTCCTGGGTACCTGGACCTTGGAATTCAGGTCTGAATTCTAACCCGTCTCAAACACATTCAATATTTCTTCCTTTCGTGACATTCTCAGCAATTTGGAGAAAACAAGCTCAGCAATGAAGGAGGCTGAAGGATTGCTCAGATTGTCCATTTCCTACGGTGCCGAGAAAAGCTGAGCTCAGACTTTTGCTATAAATAAAAAGAGGAGCATCTTCAAATCATAGGTCTGAGAGCCTGCTACTAGTCCAGAGAACTGGCAGACTGACATCAAGAGCCTGTTGTCTTGGAGTCCCTTCACATGTGCATTTGGAGAACAGGATTAAATCCAAACTTCTACTATTTGGGCCTCACCCAGTGCAAGTTGAAGTATCATTGATTTTTATTTCAAATTGTAATCTTCTTCAGTGGATTTGGCTTCTCCAAAGAGAAAATTTTATCCAGGTGCAATTCCATTCCTCCTAGTTGAGCAGTTCCCAGTTTCCTCCCTAAGTGGATGTCCTGATTACATGCAGGGAAGTGGCAATATTTATCAACAGGGTATTTTGTACCACCAAGGTACAAAATCAGGTATTTTTCCCCTTCATTTCAGGCTTTTTGACCCATACAAGCCTGACATAATCATACATCATGCAGGTAACCTCGTTCACACCCACTGTTCCTTCTGCTTGGAGTCTGGATGATATTTTCTTTTCCAAGTTGGCTCTGTAAAATGAACTGGTTAATTGACACATGCCAATTTATTAATGATATATTCAGTACCTTACAAAAGTTCAATACAGCTAATCCAGAAAATTACACTTGGAACTTATCCTAGCTTAACAGATAATCATCCTCTGAAAGGAAATGTGTGGTTTTTAAAATTGCAGTAACAACTATTGGGCTTTTTTCCAGAAACAATACAGAAATATTGTCGTTTGTCAGCTTTCTTTAAGATTGAAAGGTGGGGTGTTAACTGCACAGATATAGGGTAGAAAAGCCATTCCTTACCAGATGAATTCTCAAAAATCTTGGTCACTGAAAACAAAAAAAGCTGCTTTTACAATGGTATAAGTGGATTATCTCTGGGCAGGAGAAAACCTTTTTTGTGGTGGTCACCCAACTATTGCTATGGATAAAGTCAGACTACTCTACCACGGGCTGCTGAGCTAACAGGGGAGAGGAACTCATGGTGAGAGGAACAAAGTTGAACTGGAGCAGTTTTGTTTTGCATAACAAAAGAGTAACAGTTTTACTTATCCAGAGGGTGTTTGCAATATTCTTTCATCTGGAATTCAAACTTTCTTCCTAAAAATACACTTAAGCTTTAGAAGCAACCCTGCTTCTGCCCTCAGATCCCTTCAGGGCCACACAGCGTTGCTGGAGCTCCCCTGATTTCTCTGGTCCTGGCTTAGAAGGAAAAGAGCATTTTGGAGAGGAGCATTGCCCTCCCTGCAAAAAGCTGTGTGACAAAACGTGTTTGTATGATGAGAGGAGGTGTCCAGTGAGATCTCCCATTTGTGTCCTGCCCAGCAAGGAAGCATTGTGTAATTAGTATTTTATTCCTGTGGAAGTGTTCAGTTTAGGCTAGCTCTGCAAGAAGAGGCACCAAATGCCTTCCAGCTCTCGAATTAAGTGGGATAGCTGTCCCTCAGATCTGCTCCAAACTGCCTTCAAGTAGCTGATACCTATCATATGGAGGCAAGGGCAGGAGCACAGTTCTTGCACTGTGGAAGGAAGTCACTATTTGACAGTTCTTCTGGTCAATCCAAGATCATTAACAGGGCTGGATAATTACACACCTATTAAGAGAAACAGCCATTACACTTGAATAAGGGAGGAGAATGGTGCTAGCAGACCTCACTAAAGCAGTCCTCTGCAAATGCCAAGATGGAATTTGTGGCAAAACACAGGAAACAGAGGTGGGACAGACCCTTCCTTGGTGACAACTGGTGGGAGTAACTGGAAACATCATGTGAGAACTCCTAACCTATCTTATCAAGCAGCCTGACTCAGAGAGCAGCACTGCAGGAATGAGATAATACCATCCTGGGAAGCACTGCTGTGCAGCAGCTCAATCCTTTTGGATGGGTGTCCCAGCTGTACTGAGAGGGCTCTGGTTTTATTCCAGCACTTGATGTGGCAGCCAGGAGAACAGATGTGCAGGCTGCAGCAGAATTACGTTTCCTCTCCACCTTTCAGCCATGAGCCAAATAGCAAGCTGTGTTCTCTCCACAACCTATTTCAGTGAAGAATCATGACTGAGGGGAATTTAAATACAACTTTCTAAAGGAAGGGTATGAAACTAGAGAATTCAGCCTTGAAGGAGGAAAGGAGAGAGTGACTGATTTCCTTTCTCTCTGTGGGCATATTCAGCCCCCTGACAATGTTGGCAAGAAGATGGACAACCTGCAAACCCCAAACATCTTGGACAGTCATTAACAGCTTCATTAACACTATCACATGCCACAAAGTCTCTAAGAACACTAAAAAAGAATAGTAAGCCATGCTTACCCAGATTTGAGGGGAAGAGAGCATTGTTTTTCTAAGGGATAAAAAAATGCCTAAGAATAGACACATCAGCTCTTTAATAAGAAGACAAAGATTTCCACAGGGAATAGCATTAGAGTAATGGAAAAGGGATAGTTCCCCATATGGGAGATAATCCCACCTTTGTGTAAAAAACCGGGGGAGAGACCTTTGGCCCTTTTACTTGTTCTTTCTCTGGGGATGGGCACACGATGGGACATTCTTTCACCTAATCAGAAGGAGAAAACAGAAAGGAGGCAAAGCTGAAAGCCCAAGGATTAAAAGGACAACATCACTCAGCAGAAGGGAACCCTGTGTCAGCATTGGCTGCCAATGAGTACTGCCAAGGCCAGCTAGAGCTGCCTAATGCCCTTCATATCTATGTACAAACTAGGAGGTCACATTTTCAGCACAAGACATAAAAATTTCCTTTCTTAATCCAGGCAGATTAAAATAAACAACCACTTGCAAAATACGAATGCCTATGGAGAAATGGAAGTGCATGGGGAACCTTCTGCTCCCTTCCTCATCTAGGAGAAACACAGTTGGGCCCAAACACTAGAAATAGTTGGGTCAGTTAGAATTCTTCGGGAAAGAGGAGGGAATAGGAAGAAGTGTTGCTCCCTGGAGGCCAGGAGAGCTGCAAGGCATTTGCTATGCTGGGCAGACAGTAAATCCATCACACATCCGTGGACTTGTCAGATTAGATCAGCATTGGCACCTTCTCCATCTATGAAAGCCAGGACCAGAGCTCCTGGAGTGAGCTCATCTATTATAATCTCTTCTTGCCCTCTTCTTCCAGAGCAGCAGTATTTTACTCATTGCATAACTGATTTAAAGGGTCTGGGGGGGAGACAAATCTGTAACAGATCCTGGCTGTGTCTCTGTGATCTCCCTCTCATTTCCCTAATGGCTCTATTGTAATTAGATTTGCAAAACCAGCAAAAGGTCTCATTTTGAATGGCAACAGCTGTTGACATCAAGATTACATTGAATAATTTACTGGTTTAATTTTGGCTGCTAAACAATAAGAGCCTCTTGTCTAAGATTATTTCACTGGCTGATGTTTTCTCTTTTTCCCATTGCTGCCTCTTCCTCTCTTTGTATGCTGGACACTCTGAATTGCCCCGTGGAAAAGGCAGTAATAACTTATGTGGCCTGAGCAAAACTGTAGGTGTGCATGTGCCTATTGTTGTTGTGTTGCACAGGTTCATAATTCTGGCTCAGATCCATGGGCTGTGCTATTCCAACTGTAGCAAATTATTCTGGGCACTTTGACAGGACTTCAGAAATTGATGCTCCAAGTCTCAGGCTCCTGTACCAAGTCTGGTTTCAAACTGTGCATCAGTCCCTGTAGGAAATGGAGAGCAGTAACACTTCTGTCTCACAGTAGTGCTGCAGGCTTAGTTCACCAATACCAAGTAGCAGAGATTCTGTCAAGGAGCAAATACTAAAAATAAAGTCATTTTACAGGCCTAATATTCATTGAAAGGGCAGCATTTGCTACAAACCAGTATAGAAGGAAAGCTGAGAGCATTGCTGTGGAAAGTTCTTCTCTGTGGTCCTCAAAAGTGTTTTTCTGTGATAAGCTGCTGGGCATTCATGACTAAAACCTGAATGTCATTAGAGAGCTGAAAATCAAAGGTTAAATTCCTACTGGACACTCTCTTTTCAGGAGTGGGGTAAGTGGTTTCCTAAGGCAGCCTGCCTGTAAACCAGCCTGTGCTGTGAGCAGTACGTGGGTGGCATGGCTCCCTTGCACTCACCCTTGGGTGCAGTTTGGATGGCACGGATGGCACTCCCGATCCTCATCGGCGTACTTGAAAATGAAGCTGTTGGCCCCCTGCAAGCCATCAGGACATTTTTCCACACAATTCGGACCATCCTTAAAATGGAAACACTTTGTGCAGTGGTCAGGTCCCTGGAGAGTGTGAGAGAAAGAAATGAAGTGCATTCAAGTTACTCTGTCCTCTCCTGCTGCACTAGGATTGCACTGGCACACACACAGCAACAGCTGCAGCAGCTTCTCTTCCCCAGAACAGGGAATTACCTGCATGGTTCCAGCCTGCTAGGGAGCAGCAGACATATAAATCCTGGTGCTTTTGGCCATTAACTTCTTCTGCAGAGTGCAAAACTAAACACCAGCTTCTAGATGAGCCTCTTGAAATTATTGGTGTGCTTAATACAATGAAATCAGTGCCCACTTCAATGCTCAGAAAATTCCTGCTACCTTATTGGGGATTGAACCACCTTTGCAAAGCCCTTCAGTGGGATCTCCTGCCTCTGCACTCCACAGCTGTTTGCCACAAGCATTCTGCATTTGGCATCTGGTCACAGCAAGACTGAAGGACTACAAGGTCTCCTTCCTAATACATATGAAGACCAAACTGTTAAGAACAACAAAGCAAGACTCCTGGACAATGTAAAAGTAAAATTTTAAAGCTGTGATGATAAGCCAGTGTATAACTAAATCTGGTGTTCAGGTTGAGCATTGGCCTAGGATTTTATGTCCATAAGTCCTGCTACAAATCCAAATTTCCCTGATGGGCTGAACACTTGAAACATTAGCTTCTTGCCTTATGGCTGTATTGCAGAAAAACATAGTATTGTAAGAAATATTATGATGCCTTTCTTTTTTCCATTCAATAAGTAGGTCACAGAAATGAGGAAATAAATTATGTGCCATATTATCTCAATTATGAAGAGCCTAAAATACAACTCCTCATTTTTGTGACTTTTAATCTTGGCAATACACAGACAACAAGAAGAAAGAGAAAACTTCTATCTCCCAAATGAGCAATAATCTTTGAAAGGAAAGCTACTGGCCATTATAAAGGTGAGAAAGAGTTAACCATCATTAAGGATGCATGAAAAACATTATCAAGGCTATTTAAGCACAAAAAACCTCCCAGTATATTGTTCAAACTGAGAGATTGAGACAAATTCCCCCACTACTTTTTTTTCTTTTTCTTTTTTTTTTTTAGGAGAGAAACCAGGACAGAGCTGAGTATGAAGCATGGAAGTAGGAGTAAAAGAGGGAACTCAAATCACAACTGCATGCTGTATATCTGTAAAAACTTAATGCATCTGTACCACTAAAGCATTAAGACAACTCAGGAAGGAAAAGGAAAACTTTGAAAATCACTTTCTTAAGGAGAAAAATCCATGGCAGTTTATTCCCAGTACCAACTGAGCGTGAGCAGAATTCCTTCCCTATAAGCAGAATATGTGTGTTTTCTGCTTTTGTTTCACTAATTTGCAGTAGCTGCTTTAAAGTCTGTAAGCAGGAAAACCCTGTCCTTCAGCACACTTTTGCAAGTTACCCCGAAGAATAACAAACAAACCAAACCAAAACCTAACAAACACAAAGGACTTTGTTCTTACCGGCCCGTAGCAGGTGATCATGTTCTCCTCCATCTTTTCACACTGAGGATCACACTCCACACAGACAGAACCGTTTGCAAATTCTCGGAATTCCCTGAGAAAACATTGTGCAGGCAGGTTAGGAGAAATCTGACTCTAGCCCAAAATTGATCTCTCCTGGCTGGGTTTTCACCTGATGGAATTTATCTCAGCGGCACCAAGGCCAGCAGCCGTGTCATGGATTGCATGTAACCAAAAAAGGTATTCCATCACCATCTGTTGGAAACTGGGGCAGGGGATGGTGTAATCTTCTGTCCATGGCCCAGCTGATAAAAACCAGCTGGGGCAGTTTCTTTATCTCTTCCAGGACCCATCCTCCCTCCAGGGACAGATCTGCTGCTCATGGGCCACTGAGTCTCACTGATAAAATTCCATCATCCCATTGGGAAATGCTCCAGCCAGGGGGAGGAGCCAAGCATTCCTACCTGGATAAAAATCTGGAATTTGAAACACCAAGGCAGCCTTTTCCACTGGACTCCCAGAGGAAGACCAGGCCCATCCATCACCACTGGACCTTCAGAGGAAACCTGCACCTTTCTGCAGGATCACTGCTCCACCAGAGCCACATCTGCCACTGCAGGAGGGCTGCAGCCACCATGGAATGGCACTGCCACCAACACCCTGACCCACTGGGGGTCAGCTTGACTCTGACTCTGACTCTGTCAGTGGGTTTGTTTGTTTTGTAATACTGCATGCTTACTTTTTTTAGTTGTCCTAAATATAGAACTGTTATTCCTATCCTCATATCTTTGCCTGAGAGCCCCCTTAAATGCAAAATGATAATAATTCAGAGGGAGGGGGTTTCCATTCTCCATTCCAAGGGAGGCTCCTGCCTTCCTTATTATTCACCTGTCATTAAACCACGACAGGCCATCACAGGAGCTGAGGTCAGGCCACCACCTCACCCACATCAAGCACAGACACCTTCTTCACCAATGTTAAACTATAGTGGGGGCCTTCCTCTCAAGAAGAAATACAGACTTCACTAACAGGACAAAATTGCTGACTTCTTGATTTTCCTCTACAGGATTGTCACTTGTGGCTCAGATTCAGGAAGCCACTTGTCACTTGTGAGCACTGATGACAGAGCTGCCCTTGTTGCAGGTAGGTCTCTATGAGCATATGTTTTAAAGCCCAGTCTCCAAAAGGCTCATAATGTTTTAAGTAATAATTCTAGACTGTGGTCTCAAGCTACAAAATGTCAAAACAAATCCTTTTCCTCATTTATTTTGTATATCTGCAAGAAACTACCACTCAAGTGACTTTTTTTTATTACCACTTTTAAGGGGGAAAAAAATTATTGATGGCAGGTTTAATTTCTTCCTTCAAACATTTCAGCTGCCAGTTACCCCTCAGCACAAACCTCCAGCTCTCTCCCAATATAATCCATCCCACCTTCTTCTAGGCCAAGATGAATTAATATCTGAGAAAGTTGTTTCTCCCCCACTAAAGAGACTGAATCTTTGTAGTAGTCTCAGAGAAGAACATCCCAAGTTTTTCATGTGGATCCCATCTTGCTGCAGTACCCAATTACAATATTTGCATTAACCAGTTACAGATGTCCTGCACATCCATGTCAGGGGGCTCCAGGAGCATTCAGGTAAGAGTGAAGGCTCTGAGCTCAGCTGGTCATTGCTCACCCTCCATTCCTCTGCAGCCTTTAGGATCTGAGCTGAGGAAAACCTCGCTCGAGTGCTGCAAGGGAGCTCACCCTTCCCTGGCTCTGGGAATGGATTCTTCCTGCTGAGGACTAAGAGAGATCAAATACAGCTTGAGCCCACTCTGAAGAACTGTTGCTGCCCTACAACATGAACATGCAGAGCTCTTCTGCAAGCAAAAAAGTTCTCCCCTAACCCAGGTTACAAATATTTTCACATATTTAGGACAGAACTGAGCCTGTGGAAAGTGTAACTACCATTCAGTGATAGATAGAGTACAGAACAGAACATATTGATTGAGTCTCATCATGCTCTTACTATGACAGGCTCCATGGCAGCAAAAGACACTAAGGGGGGACCAACTTATTCCAGTGCACTGACAACACAACTGAGGCCTGCAAATCTTCCTGTTGGGGGTGAGGAGAGAGGAGAGAAGAGGAGCTTTTAAGCGCACAAAATTGTGCTCTGACAAAGTATTTTTTGCAAGCCTTCTCCAGGTGGAAGAGTTGAGAATATTGTCATGCATTTGTGGGAGTTCATTTGGCTCAGTTCAGCCAGAACTATCATTCTTTCATAAGGCAGATTCAACCACCTTGTGCTTTGGAGGTATTCCCCCAGTATAAGCAGCAAAAGGAAAAGGGGCAAGAACTCCTGTTGGGTTTTTAAATTTATATTTGTGTGTACAATTACACAGCGTATTATGAAAAAGAGAGTGAGTTTTTCTACTTTGGGGTCCTTATTCAGAGAATTTCTTTATCAGATGTCTGAATCCAACTCATCTGAAAGAACACACATAATTGTATGGTTCTGAATAAAGGTATCAAGAGGGGATAAATGATGAGGGATTTTTTGTAACTTCTCATCTAAATCAAATCCTTCACATTACCAGCAATGCACAAGGTGCAAGGTGATGATGCTGCACGAAAATTTCAGTCAGTGGAATACCAGGGAAAGCTTTCTACACAAGCTCAGATTTAGAAATCCTTAAAACTTAGCCCATGACACGTTTCACCCAAAATCAGTACCATTGGCAATGGAGCCAGACACTGACTAATGCAAACCCAGAACGATTTGCTCATTGAAGCCCTCAAGGATGTTAATCAGCAGCCTGGGGGAGCAGCACGAGGGGAGTGTCTTACCCGTCGTAGAGGTTGCAGGAGTCTATGCAGGTCCTGCCCCGGATGAAGCGCTTGCAGGACAGGCACTGGTCTGGCCCTGGCCCCCAGCAGCCGTCACTGGAGCACAGCTCATTGCACACCATGCCATCAGCAGCTGCAGAGAGAGGGGGTGCTGTCAGTGATGCACACTGCCCTCCCAAATCCCGGGGAGAAATGCCGCCAGCATCCCGACACGCTCGGAAACGGAACCCGAACTGTCCCCGTTTCCCAGGGGCAGGACAGGGAAAAAGCATAAAGTCCCCATCGTGACACAACTCAAATACACACAGCTGGAATGTCATACAGGCTCCTGGTCTGCTCCTTTCTGAAAAAACTCAGTGGGGAAAAGATTTAAGAGAGCGCTGCAAGGACAATCAAAACCAGAGGGGAGCTTCTAAACAGAGAAGCAGCCTCAGAGGTGGGGGAGAAAGAACATGATTAAAGCTTCTAAAATCCTGAATGGCAAGGAGGAGGTGAGTAAGCATGAAACAATTGTTCACTGCTTCTTCCAAGTCCCTCATGGGTATTCAAAGAGACAGGAATCCAATAGGGTTAAAATCTGAGATTTTTCTTCATAGGAAATAAA
The DNA here is from genome assembly GCA_013397245.1 of Thryothorus ludovicianus. NCBI lineage: Eukaryota > Metazoa > Chordata > Aves > Passeriformes > Certhiidae > Thryothorus > Thryothorus ludovicianus. The sequence goes on along the minus strand of VZTB01012341.1, from coordinate 158,806 downwards.
GATCAACCTGTAGAATTCCGTGACACAGGACATGGTAAATGTCAAAAATTTAAAGGATTCAAAAAATCAACTGTCTGAATCCACTAAAGTTCTATTAAACTAAAATATAAAATGCTACCTGTGAATTGAGGACTCCCTGAAATAAAACTTATGGACAGTGGGGAAACAATTGAAGGAAAGACATCATTAATTGTGATTTTAAAATTACTCACTGCAGAAGTACCTGAAGAGCCAAAGAGCCTTTATATTAAATACAAAATGAACTAAGGGTTAGAGGGAAAGTTTGTTTCAAACAGTGTTAAGTCTTTATTTTTATTTTATATAAATCATTCTCTATGTAAATATCTAGATGATGTCACAGATGGAGAAAATGAGCAAAGACCAAAGGAAACACATTCTCTCTGCAGTGTCTGAAGGAAATCTGGGTGCACTTTCAGCCTGACCCTGGCATATGAAAGGACAGAATTAATTTGAGTTTACTTTTGTACAACGCAAAGTTTTACACAAATGGATTACATACTGGAGTGAGTAAATTAAACCCAGCAAGGACCTGAAATATCAAAGATGGCAACAATACGAACATTTGCTTTTTGAACCATGGGAAACAACTTAGGAGGAATAATAAATGAAAGGGAGGTGTGCTGGTTGAGTTCTACCACCCTCTCCAATATATCTTACTCAATACACTACAAATAACTTCAGGCATGAGAAGCCTGAAGCATGTTTTATCAAGGCTGAGATTTAGTGTTTTTTCTTTTTATATCACATATAGCTTTTTAATGCCAACATCCAAAAGTTATTCAGAAGTATCTTTTTGGTTTTTTTTCTTTTGCCTCAAAGCTCAAACCACTTAACAGCCAAATAAAAAATTATTACATTTAGGAGTCATTCCAGGTGCTCAGTGTGCTTTAAAGTGTATTAATGATCACAAATTCCAGCACAGCAAGAGGGACTCAGGAGGCCATTTCAGAGATGCCTTGTCCTCCTTCCCTGAGCTCTGCTGCTGCAGCCAAATGAACCAGACCAGCACAGCCAGGATGAGCAGAGACACAAAATTCAGCTTCTTATTACTGTCATAGCCCGACTTTCTTTTAAGCATAGTAACAGTTTTATAATAATTATCAGGTGTCAGTAGTACCAGTATGCTGCCACTGCCTGAACCTGCAAATAAAAACAAAAATCACAAACCCAGAAACTATCCTAGTCACAATAAAGAAAATTTTTATATAGTTTCATATGGTTTTTGTTTTCTAATTAATGATTCATTTTAAATCTTTGTCATGCAACAAATAAAAACTTAACCTGGTTTGAAGATCCCTTTATTTCTCAGTTTTAATTTTAAGAATATTGCTAGTTCTTCTGATTTTGTTTTCGACACTCATCATAGAAAGGCGGTTCTGTGTTTGCTTTCTCACCTTTTGTAACCTGAAATTGTGATTTGCTATTAGTGATTGCGTTTCTTTTCATTTTTCTCACCCTTCAAACTACTCTGGGATCAGAATTTATTTGCACAGACAGAGTATTTCACTAAAATAGATGCCCGAATAATAAAGGATATTATTACAAGAGAGCTCAGAAAATACAGTGAGCAACTGTATATAAATAAAAAGAGAGCTTTTCTATAAAGACAATCATGATTATCCCATTGAAATGTAGCCAACACAGTGCCCACAGCCTTATAAAAAAAAGCATCAGAAACAAAAAAAATTACAACTTCCTCCTGAAATGTTTTCATAAATATATCTTGGCAAGGAGGGAGTGGTTGTTTTGACAACTTGTAAAAACTCATTTCTCTCGCCTTTCTCTTCTTTAATTGTGGGAATGGCTGAAGAAATGTTTCAATTTTTGACACAGTATTTGGCATTTCATGGGCTGAGCATGTTCTGCAGCTCCAGCACATCACAGGGCCTTATTGTGGAAGAAAATAACAATAATGCTCTTGACAGGAACTGGATTTTGTCACGACTTTTAGAAGAAGGGCTCTTTCTTTATTAATGGGGCCACACAGGTTAGAAGCAGAAATGTTCAATGTTTTTCCCAAACCCAAATAGAACACAAGAAAATTAGATACTAAAAAAAAAAAATAAATTTTATTTTATATGCTTCTGGGCCTGTTCCAAAGCTCCATAAGCTGAATAGAAAAACTCCTGCAGACTTCAATTAGCTTTACATCATGCCCGATAATGAATGTAATCATTTATTCAAGTTGTTAATTGGTGGCTAGATTGATATAATTCATAATAATCACATCTGTAATAACCTTTGCCTAGAAGGGTTTCACCTTACACTGCAGGTGTCACTAAAGCTGAGAGACTTGTTCAAGTAACTTTGGCTAAAAGAACATTTTTTCCTGCATTTATTTTGCGTGCACTCATATTTCACATGAATCACCTCTGACTGTCCCATTAAAAAAAAAAAAGCTGTTAAAAAAAGGCAGATTCCACTTCAGCATGGGGCAAAGGTGAAAACCCCTTCCTTGCTGATTTGTTCCATTCCCTGTGCACACAAGCTTGGACATTTTTGTCCCTAAAGTGTGTAGGGAAGTGGAGAAGGGAGAGGTCACATTCCTTCCATGTACACCCCCTTCCTGGCACCATCTTAGAAAGACAACACAAAGCACTAAAGAACCCTGGGAGCTTATAGATTTATTTTTTTTTATTATTATTTTTTTCATTAAAACACACACATATATTTTGCTCCTGTATGTTATAGACACATATTATAAAGTTGGCTTTTCGCAAATATTAAGATGAGTGTTGTACATATAAAGTTGTTATAAATACATATTATAGTATTGGGTTTTTTTCTTTCTTTACTTTCGCACCCATATAGGGTGGACATTACTTGGGTGGTATGGAAAGGGATTTGAAGATAGAGTTTTCTTTAGGAATAAAGGAAGTTGATAAGGTGTCTTTGCAGTGAGTGAACACTGCCTGGTCAGGATAGCACCCAGTGCAGACCCCTGAGCTGATATGAAGAATCAGCTGCTGATATCCCAGCTACCAGCACTGGCCATCTGTAGAAATTATAGACCAAGGCCCAAATTAAGACTGATAAGAAGAATTAATTAAAACCACAGCCAAGAAACAGCCATGCTCTAAAAAGGCAGGACCAAAGAGTGGCCATGCAAAACAGCTCCCAGAAACATGGAAATAAGTTCTTAGAAAAGTTTAAATATGCATATTTAAGGGAAGGGTCTCTAGAACAGGTGTGCTTTCGGCTCTTGGCCAGAGACACCCCAGACTTGTCTTCAGTGTCTTGTCCTTATTGTCTTTTATTAAACATTTTAAATCCTACCAAAAACGTGAACTTTGTTTTTCACATGTATTTTCAGTGTTCTACAAAAAACAGAAGTCTGCCTAGGCTTTTAACCTATTAAAAAGATCCATCTTGGAGGCAGTGAAAGATCTGGGGACTATTTTAATGCTGTTAAGAAGTGGTGCAAACAGCAAGATGAAATAATTGAGGGTATTAGGAATATAAAATATATTTTGCATGCTGGAAAAAATGTAGCATTTTTCACTGGCTGAAGTCTGTTGTCTTTGTCTTCTTAATTGAAAAAAAAAAAAAAAATCAAAAGAACAGAGTTTTCCCCAACTCTATCATGCCAATATTATCTCAAAGATGAAGCAGACCAAAATTTTACTCCCCCTGCAACTTCTCACTATTTCCTCACTGAGGTAGAGTCAGCTGAACACAGCATTAAATGGCATGGAAAAGATATCATCATCTTGTGACATAAAAGTCACTTAAATACAACGGTGGCTAGAAGATTTTAGGAGATCTTGTATGAGTTTTCAGAAAAAACACACATTGATAGAAAAAGTTGGCGGTAATTTGCTGTAAGACATTGACAATAACAGGGTAGAAAGGAAAAGAAACCCAAGCTAACAGTGGCTCAAAATGTACAAAGAAGTAATAATAAATACCTGAGAGTGGCTGTAATAACTAACATTTTTTAGACTGGTTTCTTGACTGAAAACTAGGTGGAAAAAAAACTTTGGTGGAGTAACTGAGCATCAGAGACAAAGCTCCAGCTGTATTTCACCTGACACTGAAAGTACAGAGCAGAACAGCACTTCAAAGGGAGGGGAGAGGAAAAATAAAGAAACAAAATCTCTCAAAGAATAACAAACAAAACCTCAAACCAACATAAAGAAAGAACTAAAGTGTGAGTCAAAAATAGGATCACAGCTTGAAAAAACTCAAAGCAAACATTTTTGGCTGGTCAGAGCACAATCAGCAATATCACTTAAACATACAGCAATTTAATAAATCTCCTCTCCAGCAAGCAGTCTAACAGAGGCTTAAAATGAACTGCCTTGCTGCTACAATATGCCTGTATTGATGCAATTTGCTGCCTGATTTCTACTAAACAAGTTATTTTGTCTGCTACAGTGCTCTCTTTGGTTTTCAGTAGTATGATCTCAGCCTAGGTACAGGTGTGTAAGCTTTCCTGAAGTAGTATTTTTCATCAGATAGGTCAAATACGAGAAGGGAGAACTTGGTGACCTAAAACAGTCCCAAGAGGACTGCTCTGGATTAAGACAGGGCCACTGAGGGTGGGGGAAGCAGAAGATGCTACTCCCACTCCATAAGGAAAAGGCTGTAAAGCCAGGAGCACTCCATTGACAGCCTCCAGAGTCCATATTTGGACTCCGGAACGTTGGGATATTTTGGATAACATTTGGAATATTTTGGGAACCGGAATGTTCCCATCCTGTTAAAGAAGCAGCTCGCTCTCTCTGCTCCCATTCCTTCGTTCACACCTGCAAACATTTCCTTTTCCTGCTCAGCCATGGAGCTCTGGGTGGGTGTGTGGCAGTGAGCAGCAGGTACTTACTGCAATTCTCTGCCCTCTTGTTGCGGTGGATCACCGTCTTTTGGCTGGGGGTGCTGAAGAGGCTGCTCCAGTTGACAGTGTGGTAGTAGCACAGGTTGCTGTTGTCTGTGATGTAGATGTTGCCAGCACTGATTTGCTTCAAGGACTGAAACTGCAGGGACGTGATGCCTTGCTGCTTTAGGATGAGCAAGGAAAGGCCACTGGGATGACAGTAAAAGTGAGAGAACAGGAATTAGCTTCAGAAGGCACAACTTGCTTGTGCCAACTGGAATTAGTTCCCAGTGTCAAGATGATCTTTCTGGAAAAACTGAGAATTGTTCAGAAAACTTTTAATTTGTGGTAACACAAATATTTTGGGTCAATGTCCAATTCTTTTGCCTAGGAAATGATGAGTCCTGTCAGGAGTGAGATATCACAAGCTGTGATGCTCATAGCACTAGGCCAGGTAAGCCAGTAGAACTCCTCAACCAATTTCAATTCATCATTAACATATTTTTTTGAGATAATGTGCTGTTAGGAAAACTGTATAAAATTCAAGTTTTTCTTTGAACAGCATTAATACTATGATAATTTATATGCTAAAGAGAATGTATTAAAACATCTTCTGTTAAGCATCAAATTAATGTCATTTCAAGTAATACAGGAAGAAATTATTATTTTCATGGATTATTTTCAGCCCACTTTGTACATTTCATTTTTCTTTAGTTGTAATAGTGCTTATCACCTTTCTTCATCAAAGGAACAGTAAATGATTGTCTGTGCAACATGAAAATCACTGCACATATTTTATGACTGAAGATTAGTGAAGACAATATCCAGTTTCTGGGCATCTTTTAAGTTATTGTATTTTAATGATGATAATTGTTTTCCAGCTGTTCCAAATAAAAATTGCTGCCTTGAAACAGAAGGCAGGCCTGTAATTCAACCTCAAGGTTTCATTGCTATTCAAATTCTGCTCAGGTTGATGTTTAAGATGCCAACAGAATCCCATGCCTCATTTACTCCATCTCCAAAGTGGAGATCCAGGGGTTGCTGTATAAATTACTCAGGTACCTCCTCGAGCTTCCCCCAGCATTTCTCACCATGTTTTCTTCTCTTCAAACAAATTTCTCCATCTGAGTTTTCACACAGAAACATTTCTGATAAAAATGGCACTACAGAGCTCATGGACACCTCACCTGCAAGGTGCCTCAGTGATTTCAATGTTCTTCCACCTTTCATCTCTTAAAACCACTTTGTTGTTTGGGCAGAAGAGCCTGAATGTCTAATCACAACCATATAAACTCCTAATAATGAGGCTAAGTTCTATTATTCCTTTTAAACTATGTTTCTTCACAAGGTATTTTAAACCATAAATGTAAGTTCCAGACAATGAGATAATAGCCACAGCCATGAGCCATGACTTTTTTTTGAAAAATAATTGTGTTGAGAAGGTATTACTCATTATAAACAGCTGATTAGCAAAGATACTGGTAATGAACACCTTGGTAAGTGAGGAAAAAATGTATCAATTTACAATGTCCTTCCCAAATGATGTTGCATTCTCTACTACTGAACAAAGAATCACAGAACACAAATAAAAAACTATTGAGAAGTACCTTACCTATAGAGAGCTCTCCCCCCGATGGTAACCAAGTTAGAAAACACCCTGAAGTCTGTCATATTCTCAGGCCATGACTGTATGTTCAAATACCCTGAAGGAGCAAAGGGCAAATGTGAATGCAATTGGTTTCAGCCACATTTGAGTTAGGACAGGCTTAGCCTATGAAGGAGAGACAGTGACAGCTTGAGGAAAAGAAATAAATAAGGAAAGCTGCAGACTCTCAGGCTGCTCACCACCATCTCTTCCAAAAAAGAGAACTTGTCCTGGTTTCTGAGGGGAGGACTGTTCACTCTCTGCACAAGTTGTTTTGTGCTGCCCAGACCCCCAGAGAGGGCAGTTCCCTGTGACTGACTGAGCACTGGGCTCGAATGCAGTACACATTGTTAAGCACAGGGGTAATTCCATTTCAGCAGCAGGGCTGAGACTGTCAATTAGTGTGTGTAGGAATGGCAAATAACATTCACCCAGCTGCCAGATTATCTTTGCCATTAATTAGGAAGAGATTGAGAGTTTACTTCCATTATTAATCCCACTGATCTGCTGAAATTCACAACTTTTGAGAGGTGAAGTATGCTGAGCTCCACACAGCTACAATCAAGCTATGGTGGTGGGGTTTTTTCTGCATGAAATAGAACAATTTTTTTTTTTGCATTTCTCTACCTAATACATAATCAGAAATCAAATGAGTACTGAGAGCTGTAGTATCTCCCTCCCTGTGCCCTGCATGGTGATACAAGAAGCAAGATGCAAGACAACAAAAACTGAGTACCAGTTCTATGATTGCATTGAAAAGCCACAATAAATGGGACACACCACCCCTACTCACCACCACATTATACATCTGTCTTTAAATTACAAAAACTAACTTGCAGCAGCATTTTCTGTTAGACCAAGGGAAGGAGCTGTAAAAGCAGACTAGAACTTTCAAATGCTTTCAAGTGAGGAAAATGGTTTTCCACATTTCAGCCCCATTTTCCTCACATTTCCCTCCCTTGAAACCCTTGTCCCACTTTGCTGACGTGGGACCAAGATCCTTTGTCCACTTAGCATCTGCCATAATGGGCATCCTCTGTTCAAAGGACAACACACTTGTGAAAATAAACTGATACTGAAGTCTTCTCTATTAGACTTTTATAAAAATTATAGCGTGACGAGCTTAATGAAAACAAGTACCTTGTGTTCTTCAGAAAACACAACACATGACAACAATAAATGAAAAGTGAGAATGAATTCATTAATTAATGCAGATTATAGGAGATCAGATGTGTGTTACCTGTTATCTCTCTCACTGTTTGGAAGATATTTAATTTCTCTGGATTGATGGCAGCAATCGTGTGATACGGGTCTCTGAAAGATTAAAATCACACAATGTGACCCTCTAAATAAGAAAAGATCAGGTTCTCAAAGCCATACCATGTAGAAAACAGCATTAAGGTGCCCAACACTTTGCTCTTATAAGGATATGCACCAAGCTTCTTCAGCCTGTTGCTCTTGCAGATCCATGTCTAACTTCTCCCACATTATCTTGAAGGAACATAAAGGTTCCTCTAATTCATGTTCTAGCAAATATTTATGCTATGGAAAATTAAGGAATTCTAAACAACCATGAGTGACCTTTCTAAAGGAGAGATGAATTTGCAGCGTTTTTTCCAGGAATGGTACAGCTAACAAAGGACTAACAAAGCTGCTGTGAAAGGAGTGGCAAGCTATAAGCAAAACAAAGCTAAGAGCATGCCAGAAGTTCCTGACACGTGACATTTAAAGGGCACACTTTTTAGAAGGTGTTGAACAAGAAACCTCTAAAAGTACAGATCTTTGCCAAGCAAGTTTGCCCATGAGAAACGAAATAACCTCCAAAACTTAAAATTTTAAACTTAGATATGCCACAGTATAAAAAAGATGAAGCCGACCTCGATTTTGAGAGTGCCATCATTTAGTAAATATATTACTCTCCTCCTCGATTTAAAAAGTCAAGCAGAAGCTTAAACCAAACAAAAATTCCTCTGCAATGGCATGTTAGGGTATTTCTGTGTGTTTTCTGAGAATAGGAAACATCCTCAATAAATATGGAGCACGTGTTTCCTCCTCTCCTCCTTCTGCTTTCCAGGCCATGTGATTGTTGGAAGTGAAACATGCAGGTGATCCACCTGGCTGTCTTTGAGGTGACCTTAAAGACTTGTCACCTCACAAGTCTATGAGGTGACACACTGGTGGGGTCACCTCTAACCACCCTGAGGTGACTCCAGCTTAGCAGCAACAAAAGGAGTTCTAGAACATTAACAAAAAAGCCCAGTGGCTTCAAACACGTGCTATTTTAACAAAGTGGAGCTCTCAGAAAACTAAATAAGTTTTGACCACCTAACAGAAACACGGCGCTTTGCTTTCAAAATACATTACCATCAAAAAAGGAAAACCCTTGCCTGCAATAAACATGAGGCAGCTGGATTCCACCCCTAAATTCTGAAGATAAACCAGCTTTAAAGATGCAGATACACACTTAAACCCCTTAAACAGCCAAATGTCTGATGTTTTATCAACATAAAAAAATGTAAAATAGTGTATATCTTAATTACTTTAAATAGTTATGTATAAAAACATTCATAATTACATATATATATGTGCATAAATTAGAAAAAATTCACAAAGACTTGAAGTTCACGTGTTCAGGAAAGAAATAGGTTACAGAACCATAGGATCAAAACATAGGACAGGATCAATTGCAGCAGGACAGTTTCCAATGGAAACAACAATAAAAAAATAACCTCTGCATCTTTCACTGAAATTATTCTCTGCCACACCAAAAGTCTTCCAATTCCCCAGAGAACCAGAGTTTGAGTCCCTACAATCTAAAACACTAAAAGTTCATGCTCTAAAATCTGCAGTTGACTGCGAATAAATGAATTTGTGACAAAAGTTAAGTAAAAGTTGGAGGGCTAATAAGTAAGATTGTTGTTTCTCTATACTGTCCATTTATGTAACAAAATACTTGTGTAGTCAGTGTCATTTTTTAAATTTCCCTTTCATATTGCTTGTTTGCAAAATGTAATTGAAACTTTAAATAAAAAAGCTGTTCCAGAAACCCAGATTAGATATTTCCATTTGTTCTCAAATCTTCTCTTCTTTTAACCTATACTAATGTAAATCATGCTGTAGAAAAATTTAGAGTTGCAGAACTCAGTGCCCTCATATTTTAGGCTTGCTGAAGTGAATTTTCTTCATCAAGAATGAGACACAAAGTACTACACAATTTCAACTTACGTGTCCTACTCTTCTGTAACATAGAACAGAATATTTTAACTTTCTGCTTATAGTCAAAATTTAGATATTTTTCAGACAAGTACAATTTTATTCAAGGTTGGGTTTGGCTCTTTTAATTTAGACAGATTTTTTAAAGAGCTAATATAATTTTTCCTGCAAAAGCAGTTTTTACACTCGAAATTAAACTTCATGTAATGCACTAGATTAATCCACACAAAATTGGTAATGGGCTTGTTTTGCATTTACTTGATTTTTCCTGTCCTGTGAGATTTAACAGATTTACATCCAGCTTCTCAGTGGGTCATTTGGGCAGAGCAGAGCCCTGTGACACTTTGAGGTTTTTCTGGATCTATTACAATGAGCAAAATTTAAACCAAAATACTGGATTTATACACCAGTGAATTCTGTGTGCCTCTGCAAATGAAACTTAAATAGACTCTTCAAAATTGATTGACAAGAAAGCAGCTTTTGTCTACGTGTGTGTACTGACAGCCACCCAGACTATGACAAGTTATGCTAAGAGAGATTGCCTCTCTGCATATTTTGCATATTATTCTGCTGGCCACACAAAATTTAAACAAACTCACGGAAGGTAACTTCCTTTTCTCCCTTCTCTCCTCTAATCAGCCTTTATTGTAAGCCCATATTGAAGACCTCACAAGGTAACCAGAAAATCATAGTTGTCTTTTCTCTTTTTAGTGCAAACAATTAATCCATCCTTTTTTTTTCCTAGAGGTTGAATCTTAATAATCAAGGCAATAGTTTTCTTCACATTGGAAGGCAGAAAACCAATTTATCCTGGATCTGCTCTTGCATAAGAGAAGCCTGCAGCCATCATTAAGAGGTGGATGCAATTGTTTTCAGCTGGCACCATGACATAACATCTTAACATTTTGTCACTTACCCATGAATCCCAGTGACAAGGAAGATAAGGTTGCCATTGATCTTGGTACAGTTTACAAACTTGTCAATGTTGCTGGAATCCACCGTCTGAGCTGACACCAAACTCCCTGTCCCAATGCCATCACATGCTGCCAAAACAAGGAGCTTTTGTCAAGAACTAGGGAAAACAACGACTGAATCAGAACACGTTGGCCTTACAGACGTGAGTCCTCATCTCATTCAGCAGAGAGGGTTGCAGTGCAAAGTGTTACCAAAAAAGGTATTCAATCATCATTTGCTGGAACTGGGGTAGGGGGTGATGTGATCTTCTTTCACTAGCCCAGCCAATAAGAAACCAGCTGGGGCAGTTTCTTTATCTCTTCCAGGACCCATCCTCCCTCCAGGGACAGATCTGCTGCTCATGGGCCACTGAGTCTCTCTGATAAAATTCCATCATCCCATTGGGAAATGCTCCAGCCAGGGGGAGGAGCCAAGCATTCCTACCTGGATAAAAATCTGGGATTTGGAACACCAAGGCAGCCTTTTCACTGGACTCCCAGAGGAAGACCAGGCCCATCCATCACCACTGCACCTTCAGAGGAAACCTGCACCTTTCTGCAGGATCACTGCTCCACCAGAGCCACATCTGCCACTGCAGGAGGGCTGTAGCCACCATGGAATGGCACTGCCACCAACACCCTGACCCACAGGGGGTCAGCTTGGATTCTGACTCTGTCAGTGGGTTTGTTTTTCCCTTGTATTATTGTATGTATTTTGTTTTCCTTTTTCTTTTTTTTCTCATTTTCCTAATAAATTGTATTTCTTACTTGGAGTCTCTCACTGGTTTTGCTTTCAAACCAGACCAGAGGTGTTAAAACAGCATCCTTGACCTGTGTTCCCAAAGAAGTATGTGCCAGTTTAAAACAAATAGTGGGCTACAGTAGCTGCCACAGAACCCTGGCACACAGGCTAAGGTATTTCACATGGCATAGAAAGGCAAGTATCAACCACACAAAATCCTACCACACAAAATCCCACTCAGCCCAGCCATGCCATTTCTTGGTGCACTGCAGAATCTGAGAGGCTCTAACACTGCTGGCTCCAGAGGTCCCCTTACCTGGTGGATTTGTGAACTTACTTATCCATGCTCGAAGGCCCTTTAAGAGGTTGTATAAATAACTTGTTATTTATCAGCTCAGTTAGCAAGTTACTGGTACCTGGAGAAACTGGCAACCAGTGAGGAAACTGCTCTGTGTAGCCTGATTGTGTAATTTAGCTGCATTTTCTGGGACACAGGATGCATCCAGGAACAAATCCCAAATGACTTCACCCATATAATGTATTCTATCTTCCTAACTGGGCTCCTCTAATGGCAACTACCAGCAGAAGCTTTTACAAACATGCAATAGCTTTCCTCTTGAGAAAGTAAGGAACTCTAAACCTGGGTTTTCATGCATAAAACTATCTATTCAACAACAATTATTTATCCCAATTAAGCCAGATGTAGCTTCCATTAGGACTGAAAAGAGGCATAGGCACACACACGAAAACCTATGATGCTTTGCTCCACAGACCTTCAAGAAAGGAGCAGAAAGTCTCCTTGCTGGAGTCTAGAACAGCAAAGTAGCCTACAGATTTCAGTCTCCCCAACAGAACCATCCCTAGTCTGTGTCTGAGACACTGAGAAAGGAGGTAGAAGATTCTGGGAAAGCAGAGACAGAGGAAGGAAATGGAAACCTAATGTTGTATTGACAGATATGAGACATTCTGGACATTGAAGTCAGGGGGTTTTGTATGGCTCCTTTCGGAATGACAAAAGGATAATGCTAAAAAACCTCCAGGAAATATTTATCATTAAAATAGTGCAAGGAAGAATTCTTTCAGATTTCTCTAAAACCGACAGAGAAATCCCCTTCATTTGTATCTAATAAAAAGTAATTTGTTTGGTTATATTACCATTACAACTTAATAAATATTCACTCTATGGTATGTGCTTGACACACAACCTATATATCTCAAAGTTTTGTGTGTACTCAAAGGCTATTCATATTCTACAACACACTCATGAAGGGCAATTCACATCAAAGTAACACCCTGTGTAAACTACTTCCAAGAAAATTTATACTGAACCACTGCCTACCTTTAGGACAAATGTCAGTACAGGGCTTACACATCTTAATACCATTTTCTTCAACCTCCATCTTGGAGCTCGGACATGCCCGGACACAAGAGCTGGAATCTACCACAAAGTTGTCTGAAAAGAAACAGGAGATATTGGCAGAAAATGAATAAAAGCTGGGACATGTTTTTGAACTCTGTGTCAATACCTGTTGTTACCTTAGCACTTTCCTAGTGACATTAACATTCAAAGCTCTCTGTTTTCAGAAGTGTATAAGCAAAAAAGGTACATTATCTGACTTACGAAAGTCCATGAATTGCCAGGCCTGATCCCTCTTTCTCCCCCAGTTTGGTTTTATTATTATTTGTAGGGAAAAAAAAAAGCTACAGTAATTGGAGAGAAATAAAGCCAGATAGTCTGTCCTGTCTTTTTCATGCAGACAATATAAATTTGGGAGAAAACAGTGCACAGGACAATGACAACTATTTCAATTTTTTCTCTGTGAAACAACAGCCAAAGGGAATATAGACTGATCCTACCTAACTAAATGCTTAATACTGATGAGAGAGGAGAAAATAAAAAGATAAGTGCTCAATGAAGTATTTGGGCAAAGAATTATATGCCTTATAGTGCATGAAATCAGGTTCTTAACAAACCAATCTCGCTTCAACAAACCCACCAATGTTACAGGCAGAACTAGGCACTGGTGGTCACAGTCCCTGGCTGCTGTCAGTCCTCCACAGAGATTCAAAATTGGACAGTAGGGTTGGGTTGAATTATTGAATTATGAATCCATTTAATATAGATCACCCATCCTTCTTACACATAATTTATGGCTAAAATAATTAATGCACAACTGTAAACCTTCATGGAGTGAAAGGGAGAGCAAGAATACTATCTCCCTTATTATTCTTTCCAATTAAATCAGCAGATTCAAAGACTGTGTAAGTGATGACCCTATAATTTTTTTTGTCACTTGTCATCATCGGGGTGGTATCTCAGAAGCATGTGGGTTTTACATGCATGGGATTCTTCTGTTTTTAACTCCCTCTTCTCCTCTAATTTTACTCTGGAGTTTTAAGACTGCATTCTTGTCAGCATTAAAAGTTTATTCCTCATTGGGACAGAACTGCTTAGAGTAACTTTCTGTCAAGTCATTACTCCAAGTTAGGGGCATCAATATGATGAAAGCATTTGCTTCCAGGTGCTGGTGGTGGACTGTTATTTTTCTGAAACAGAAATACAGACCCTTTCACAATCCCACTATTTTAACTATTTATTTCCACTATTTTGGAATTTGCAAATACCGGTCTAAAGCATGAATGTAACAAGCAGTTGACCATGAAAACAGAAACCCCCTTTCTTTAGGAAAATCACTCTAGGATCCTTGGGAGCTGTCAGCAGCACTGAACGTCACTGCTTTTAGTTATCAGCAGACTGAGTTATTACAGGCTGCAAGCACATGTGGAGTGATTGGAGCGATTGTGCTCTGCACTCAGCTCTCATTCTCTCAGTGTTTTTAAGGCTCCTGAGCTGCAGTTGCAGTTTGCCATCACTGCAGGGGCAGGCAGGGAGCAGGGCAGGTAACACAGCACTTACGTGGGCACTTCTTGACGCAGAAAGCCCCATAGGTGTACTTGGCATTGTGATTGTGCTCCAGCTGGAAGGTGGTGGGGTTGTACACGAAGGTCTGGGGGCACTGTGTGACACAAGCCCCACTGTCATTGAAATTCATACAGGCCTGCAAAACAAGGGAGACAAGAAACACTGAATCCAATCATATAGCTGCTTTAGGGGTTGGGTATTTTTGGTGTGAAAGATGGCCTTGATTGTTCAGACTTGCTGTGACAGTGAGGAATGTGATACAGAGCTCTCTAACATCCATTTTGGCTACTTGGATTTTTGCTTGGCAAATATGTGACTTTGCAAATTAGGGAGTTTAGTGAGCCCCCTTAATTGGCAACAGCTGCCCGTTACAACACTTCCTACAAAACCAAAACAACACCGCAATTTGTTTCATAACTACTCACAATCAACTAATTCTTGACTTGATAGCACATTCTAAAACTACCAAGAGTGAGCAGCTATTTGTCATTGCCTAAGCAAATGCTAATGACTTTTTCAGAGGTCCAACCCTTTAGATTTCTTACAGCATGAGTACATCATCCGGCTGAAAACTGCAATTCCCAATTAGAAGGCAAGAGGGAAAAGAACTTCCTTTGAGCTAGCACAGGAGGGGGCCGTTTTCCTAAGTGGCAAGTTTAACAAGGTCAGTTGCTTCACATACTGAGAGAGGAAAACAGGACTTTGTCCCACTTAGCATTCAGGCTCTGCCACCAACAGCTGACAGAGGACGGGGCCCTGACAAATGAAGAGGCGAGTGTGTGGATAACAAAAGTAATGGGATGCAGGGAAAACAATTGACCATGCAAGGCTGGTAATTAGGAGTAGAAAGGCCCACGGATTTTGACATTCCTTATCAGCACACATCATGTCTATGGTTTTAACCACAGATTATAAGAAGACTGTGAAAGTAATTTTCACAGAGCATACATAACATGAATGAAAAATTTGCATGAATATGAAAGCTGTAGCCTGACTTGGATCCCTCTAGCAGTTTAAGCAGCCACTGGGCTTAAACTCATATTGCCTCCCCACTAACCTGTAATCCAGGCTGCTTTAGAAGGGTTAGTCTAGGAATGAATCCTTCTGGTCTTTTTCCAGGTTGTTAAAATACAGATGGTTTTGTGTCTTTAAAAAGTCAACAAGTATAACAATAATATATGTGTCCTGCTCCCTTGCTTCCTGGGCTGAGACTGAGAGCAAAAAGATTCCTCTCTCCTGCTGATTTTACTAGCAGTCCTTATCTCCAGTTGGATCAGGACCAGCAGGACCCTGGGACCTGTCATGCCAGAAGATCTCAGAAAGGAGAGGCTAATAATGTATCCAAGGACAAAATCTGCTGCTGAAGGGAACAAGCAGGAAGATCCATGATGAAAAGCACTGTCCTACATGGAGCATGTGCTAAGCAAAACTGCTGACCCTGTCTTTCCTGGTCCTTTAAAATGCCTAGTATAAAACCTGCCAGTTTTTTTTCAAAGAAACAGATTTTTTTCACCCTTACAAAGATAAACACTTTACTCTGAACTGGATGGCAAGTCCACCTAAGGAATAGGGTTGTGTCACTTTGCTGTTCCACTAAGCAATCAACCAGGCCCTCCTCTGCATTTCAAGTTCTAGGCCCGGTTTGAATCTGAGATAAAAACATCAGTAAAACTTTGCTTTAGCATGTTTGCTTGCATTTATGTCAGATGATGATTACTGCCTTGCTTTTAGGAATGAATATGCAAATGACTGGATGGCAGCAGATGGAGGAGGATGGATGAATTTTATCTACAGATATTAAAACCATATTTAGAACAGGATGCTGTTGCAAGATGCCATAATGCTCTAAAGGATCTGTAATGCTTCATAAGCTGTACTTTTGCTTATTAATAAATACTAATTTAGTTTGTTTCCTCAACCCATTTCTTACATGTTGGCTTAAAAGGTATTCCATCATGTACACGACAATTCTCTGATAACAGTTCAGCAAATGCACAAAGTAAAGCACACCAATACTCCGGGGAGACATGGCAATTCTTAGGAAAAATTCATCTAGAAGATCTGGGAACTTTAGATTTATGACTGAAATGTTTTATATACATTTGTAATTGTTTTGATAATATATGCAAATTTCTAGCATTTTGTGCTAAATGCTGCTAATTTGTGAATAAAAACACAGGGAAATACAAAGGGAAAAAACAAAGTTCTGAGTCTCAGCTGAAAGCTAAGCACAGTTGTCTATAGCCTAAAGGGTTACACTTTTCACCCACCGTGTCTAAGCAAGTAATGACTAGTCCTGAAAATTGCCAGACCCCTGCTGAATTTCTTTTACATTGCTCTGGGGCCAGAAGGGAATGAGAATAAACCCTGGATGCTTCTCTGCTGTACCCGAAAAAAATGTACCAGTTGATTTTTAGCATTCATATTTCCACAGCTGCCACAATTCAGAAAGTCTAACTTTCAGGCTGCAGCATTACACAACGTGTGCTGCCAATAACTTTGTCACTTGTGAGTGAGGGTCTGTAGTGATACAGAGTCCCCAGGCAGATGAAAAGCAGAGCCCCTTTATTACAAAACCCAGGCCTTTTTAAGCAGTCAGACCTTTATCAGTTACATAATTTTAAACCATAACAAACATAATCCAACCGACCACCATACAACACAATATGAACACATAATGCTCATATAATTTGTTTTTCTTCTTCTAATTCAGCTACATGAGACACTCCCCCAGCCCTCTTCTGCTGAGCCAAGGTAATAGGCCTGAGCCATGGTTTTACAAGGCCTTCCTTTAGTAAAGTTTTACTTATTGGTAACAGTCCTTAACCTTTGAAATCACCACATCTGCTCTGAGGATCTTCCTCAATGCTCATTTGGGAACAATGGGAACATTTTTCCTCTCTCCTTTACCTATTCATATTGTACATGACACAAGAAAGATTGGTACTTTCCTGTCTCTCTAGTTCAAAGCCAACAGAGAACTTCCAGGGCCTATTGGATCACCCATACCATATGTGCTGAGCATCTCCTTGTGAAAAGCCACAGAGAAGAGCTTTAGTAAATCCTGTTGATGGCTGTCAGGCTGCCATGACATTTCATCAGCAGCCAAAGAACAGCATTTAGAGTGTGGTTTTGAAATACTAGACTGATGACCATCAAACAGTCAGGGCCAGCCAGGGAAAGATTCATTTTTTGCCAGTTCATTTTGAGTCACTTGCTAACAGTTTCAAAATATATGCAGTTTTTCACACCTTCCTTCCCACCTCACCTGGCAGTCAGCTTCACAGGTATTTGTCTCTTTGAACACGTAGGTAGCTTTGAAAATCCACCTCTCTGTGCAGGTTCTAATTCTAGGATTCTTTAGACCTAGGTTTGCTTCCCCTGATACCATTAGCAAAATTTGTGTCATTGACCCAGTGTGATGAACTACACATTTTTTGAGATCAGTTTTAGGTTCTAAAGCTGCTAAAACTCTTAGAAATAATGGATTAGAAACAAGACAGATTTTTTTAAAGGCCTGGATGTTTAGGTTGTCTGTTTCTTTAAAGAAAAAGTAATTTCTTCTTTCCATCTCAAGCACACATGTAGTAACATGCATTTGAGGGTGAGCATTTTTGGGAACCACTTTCCTTCCATCTCCACGAAGACGCATGTCCAGTAAAAAAGCTGAATTTAAATTAAGTCTGGCAGAAGCAGGGAATGCCTTGCACAGAAAAGCTAAATAGTATTCTTGACTTTCAGATGAAAAGCACACAGAGCACTAATAAAAATCATGTTCAAATATAATGACAAATACTTCTAAAAAGTTGTTATCACCTCTAAAAGCTAATTTTGGAAAAGAACAAGACAAAAATCACAGAGATAAGCATATTAATGGTTCCCAATCTGTATTTACAAATCTCATAGATATGTTAATGGTAATATTAAATAGATAAATGATGTTAGTAGAATATGAAAAATACAAAATGCTAAAATTTGCATCCTGAATCTGCGAGTATGCATGCAGTGCATTAGAAGGGACAAAATCATGAATTTCACGGATTAAAGCATTGAGAATGTGCACAGTGAATGGCAGGAAGAATATAAAAATATAAAAACGAGTATAAAAGGAATATAAAAAAGGCACGTACGAAGCAGTCGGTGTCCTTGGGTCCGTAGCAGCCCCCGGCGCACTCGCGGTGGCAGCAGTCGCTGACGTAGGGCCCGTAGCAGCGCCCATCACACTGCTCTGCACACACAGTCTTGGTCACTGCAGGGGCAGGAAAAGGGACAGTCACACACAGGGACAGTCACAGAGCCCTCACACGGCCCCTGAGCAAAGCACCCACAGCGAGCTGGAAAAACCCCCAGGAAGGGAGGGAGCTGCCTCAGTGGTGCTGAGGCTCGGGTCCAGAATGCCTGCAGGACACCTGTATCCAGAACATCAGCAGGACACCTGTATTCAGAATGCCAGCAGGACACTGCATCCAGAATGCCTGCAGGACACCTGTATTCAAAACATCAGCAGGACACTGCATCCAGAATGTTTGCAGGAGATCTGTATCCAGAATGCCTGCAGGACACCTGTATCCAGAATGTTTGCAGGACACCTGTATCCAGAATGTCTGCATGACACCTGCATCCAGAACACCTGCAGGACATCTGTAGCCAGCATGTCTGCAGGACACTGCATCCAGAATGCCTGCAGGACACCTGTATTCAGAACATCAGCAGGACACCTGTATCCAGAATGTCTGCAGGACATCTGTATCTAGACTATCTGCACAACACCTGCATCAAGAACACCTGCATGACACCTGCATCCAGAATATTTGCAGGACACCTGTGTCCAGGANATCTGTATCTAGACTATCTGCACAACACCTGCATCAAGAACACCTGCATGACACCTGCATCCAGAATATTTGCAGGACACCTGTATCCAGGATGCCTGCAGGACACCTGTATTTAGAATGCATGTAGGATACCTGTATCCAGAATGTCAGCAGGACACCTCTATCCAGCATGTCTGCAGCATACTTTATCCAGATCGTCTTCAGTACACCTGTATTTAGAGTATCTGCAGGACACCTGTACCCAGAACGTCTGCAGGACATCTGTATCCAGAATGCCTGCAGGATACTTGGATCCAGAACATCTGCAGGACACCTGTATTCCACAATGCCTACGAGACACTGGTATTCCAGAATGTCTGCAGGACACCTGTATCTAGAATATCTGCATANACACCTGCATCAAGAACACCTGCATGACACCTGCATCCAGAATATTTGCAGGACACCTGTATCCAGGATGCCTGCAGGACACCTGTATTTAGAATGCATGTAGGATACCTGTATCCAGAATGTCAGCAGGACACCTCTATCCAGCATGTCTGCAGGATACTTTATCCAGATCGTCTTCAGGACACCTGTATTTAGAGTATCTGCAGGACACCTGTACCCAGAACGTCTGCAGGACATCTGTATCCAGAATGCCTGCAGGATACTTGGATCCAGAACATCTGCAGGACACCTGTATTCCACAATGCCTACGAGACACTGGTATTCCAGAATGTCTGCAGGACACCTGTATCTAGAATATCTGCATAACACCTGTATCCAGAATGCCTGCAGGACACCTGCATCCGGGATATCTGCAGGACATCTCTATCCAGAATCCCTGTGTGACACCTCTATCCAGGATATCTGCAAATACCTGTATCCAGAATGCCTGCACGATCTCCTCTTTAGGAGCACATATGTTGCTCCAGAACTGTGGAGAACGAATTTTTAATGTGCCCTCTTATCCTTGAAAATTCGTGGAGAATGTTATTTTCAAATCATTAGTTTTTAAAACAGGATATAACACCCTCTCCCCCCATCAAAAAAAAAATAACAGAAGAGCCTACCAGTTGCATGTGAGTTTTCCCCACGAAGAACAGCAACAAGGAGTAAATGAGTGAAATTCAGAGTGAGAGCACCAATATCACAGCCAAATGCTGCCTTTGATGGCAATCCATTTGACAAATGGGAACAGAACAGACTGCAGCTTTGGAACCATTTGGAAACACCACTTGCTATTTCTAAATAATGCAACCCTGCCTTCATTCACAGAATGAAACAACTAGATCCACCAGCTGGATTGTGGTTCCACACCAGTCAGGGCTTAACCTTGTGCAAAGAATGGTCAACCAGAGGACAATTAATATTATCCAAACTATACCAACCACCACTGCCTACCATGCTGTCAGCTGTCTTTTAATAAAAACTGGGATGATAGACCTCTGAAATTAACCTTCAACATCTATTTTTTTAAAAGCATTTAATTACTTCTCCATGAAAAACACTTTTCAGGAAGTGAGAGAAAACAAAATTCCATTCAGCTTTCTGCTTGATTCTACTATTTTAATGTATGGGTAAAACCTTTTTAAGTACATTTTGATCCAAAATCCATTCACTACTTGCCAGAAATACTTAAGGTAATGCTGAAGGTTCTTGCTACATACAGTATTTATTTAGGACATAAAAATGTAAATAAAGAAAGAGAAGTGATTGTTTGTAATCTACAGAATAAAGCAGTGCACTTTTAGAGCAATTTCATCTTGCTGATACCAGAGGAAAACCCCCAGAGAGAAAGAAAAGGCTTTTTTGGCTTATGCAATCTAATTTGAGAAATTTGGGAAATTCTGTGAAGGCACTTACTGTCAACACTGCCTGAGAAGCACATTAAAAAGATTTGTTTATTTAAGTGACAGTATTGACAAACATTAAGACAGATGTGAAACAATGGCACCTGTGGCTGTGTGCCACCAGCACGCTGTGGTGACAGTCTTGGCTCGTGAAAATGAACAAATACTCTCCCTAGTCTGAGACTGGGCTTGTTTTCCACCAGCTCAGGATTTGCACTGGACTGGGCACTGTCTGCCTCACAGAGAAGCAAAGCCCAGCTTTACCCTGACCTGAAAGAGGGCCCCAGTTCCCAGTGGTTCC
This sequence comes from Thryothorus ludovicianus, assembly GCA_013397245.1. NCBI lineage: Eukaryota > Metazoa > Chordata > Aves > Passeriformes > Certhiidae > Thryothorus > Thryothorus ludovicianus. The sequence continues at coordinate 137,525 of VZTB01012341.1, read as the reverse complement.
CCCTTGGTAGAGCCGGTTCCCTTCACTGCACCCCACAACCCAAACTCTTTGTGCTCACCTGTGTCACTGCCCAGGGGAGCAGCTGGTCCCAGAGCCAAGGGGACACCACCCAAACCCTCTGCCTGCCCTTCACCATGGCACCCTGTTGTGACACGGCCACAGCCACCTCCTGCCTCGTGGCTGTTCCTCCAGGCCATGCACAGAGCCCACTGTTAAATGCTGCTGCCCCACAGCTATTGGGAATTTTGCTTAAACCTGGGAAGTTTTGGTGTAAAGTCCCTCTGGTGGATAATCAGTGCCAGCCACATAATTCAGCCCTGATTTATTTACCCCAGAACGAGCTGCTGTTGGATGTGGGCCACAATGTCCACCCTGTCCATGGAGCCACTGGTTCCTTGTGGAGGAGGGACAAAGGCACAGCTTAGCTGGTTGGAGCATGGCGCTGATAACACCAAGGTTTTGGGTAGGATCTTGGGATGGGCCATTCACACCAGGGCTGATCTGGAGGAACACAGTCCTCTCTTCAGCACAATACTTGAACTGGATGCCTTCAAAAAGTGTATTATGCTTCTGGTTAGACATCAGCTCAAGCAGGGTCTCTGCCATGCTGCTTAGGATAGGGAACACTGTGGGTTTTCCTGAAGCAAAATTAATAATTACAGCAAAGGTTTGTCGCTGTTCTTCCCCAGTAGTTTATTTTTCAGGGAAAACAAGCAATGCCAATAGAAATGCCAACATGTTGTTCTAGGAAGAGGCCAGAACATATCATATCTTTCTCCTGTTTCACTGTATGCCATATTGGCATTATAACTGCTCCTGAAGGTCCAGGTCTATGGAGAACCTGTCAGGAATCTTCAGTGGCATCACACACCCCAAGACGTTAATGAGCTTAGCAGGCTCTGAATCTTAAGGATTTATATTTAAGACACTTTAAAAGGAAGGGTTTTCCTCAAGACAAAGCAAACACAACGTAATTCTGTGTATTGTCTGAAGGCCTGAAACAATCTACTTGCTCAGATGCCAATAAACATCACTCACCAGTTCAGCTTCCTGCAATCATTCTCAGGGGGTTACCCCACAGAAAATATATGTAGCTGCACTGGTTTAAAAAGAAAACAAGCTTTGTTCCCCAAACACTTTCCTCCAAATACAATAAATTGATTTTATAGCTGTAACTCAAGACAGATCTGAAAGAGGGAATTATAAATATTGCCCAAAATGTCAAACTAAATGGTATTTCAGGTGCCAGGTACTCATATCTTTACCCAACACAACCATGAGGAGAGCTTCACTAATCCTAGCTGAGACCCCAAGCTTCAAAGCAGACTTTTTGAGGGTCAGCACAACTACCTGCCTGGATTCCTACAGATCATGTATGTGATCCCAAGAATTTGGAGGGTTCAGCTACACAGGACTGTCACTGTCAGGGCCAGGACCAAAGGACANTGGATTCCTACAGATCATGTATGTGATCCCAAGAATTTGGAGGGTTCAGCTACACAGGGCCAGGACCAAAGGACGAACACCAAAGTCCTGAAAAATGTGCCCTGCATTGAGATGGATTTCTGGGTGAGACTGCCAACTTCCACCAGTATTTCATAGCAATAGACAGTGTTGGAGATGGGGTGAAATGACCACCTCACATACACGTGCAAATTATTAGTCTCCTTTATATTTTCCCCACATCCTTAATTGCGTCAGGACGCCATCAATTCATGAAGGAAAAAAATGGGAAGTAACTGAAATCAATGGGAGTGTTACAAACAAAGTTACTAGAGCGATACAAGGGTTTTAATTAAAGATGCTGGCTCCAAGCAGAAATGCTGGGTTTCCCAGATTGATCCCAGCTGCTGGTTCAGCTCTTTCTGTGTGCCCCACCAGGCTCCTGCTCGCCTTTGCTGCTCTCATTTGGCACCTTCTCAGCAACAGTATAAATAAAATTGTGCCCTGATCACACTCCTGTGCACACACGGAGTCATGGAGCACTTGACATTTGCTAAATGTTTCATGTCTCAGGTTTGATTTATAGGTTATATTTGTCTTTTTGCATTCCCTTAGTTGGGTCTATATTCTAATTTAGATTGTTGTCTTTTCAGTTATATTCCTCTTGGTACAAGTACATAATCTATCACTTTAATAATGTATTGAATTGTAAAAGTTTTAATTTCCACATGAAACTCCTAACAGAGATGAACAGCAAAATTTAACAGCCTAACTATAGATTTTCAAATTTGATTAGTGACTTCCAAAAGCATTTGCTATTATTATTTTAAGTGGTTTACATTCTATTTAGTGTGTGCCCAATACAATTTGAAAAACAGAGTCTTTTTAAAAGTATTTTCACATTAGCCTTTCCTGACACTGAAACAAGTTATAACATCTCAATTTCAAATAATTCCTGTTAACATCTACTAATATTTTAATTTTAAAAGTAAAAAGGGTTGCTAACTGTGTAAAACAGTACCTTGGAATTTTATCTTCTCTGCCTTCTAACAGAACAGCTTGGCGTAAATTTCCTATTAATTGTCTTCTTAAATACATGAATTTTCTTGTCACATTTAGAGAGACATTAGAACAGAGTTAGATGCAGGTGGTGTTTCAGACAGAGTTAGCAACAAAGACGTTGCTGGAAGGCAACATAGGAAGCAGCTAGGTAGATGATATTCATGAAAAAAACAAAGGGATTTGGTTTTTTTTTCCTTATGTAATTTGAAATGAAAGACACGGATTAAGATCTTTCATTTTTTTATCCTTTCTCAGGAAAATAATTTAAATCTTATCTTGGGAGGGGGGCTCATTAAAATATTTTGCTTCAACCTTCAATAAAAAAAAGAAATGATCAAAATGCAGCTCTGAGTTGTTTCTAGGATCAAAATGGTTTGGCATTGGATGTAGATTTTCCTACATGTATTGCAAAGATGTGCAACCCCCAGGTGACGTGGTTAAGGTAGACACAACGTGCACAACACAGCTTGTCTCCAGCTTGTATCTAACAACATTTGTGAGCCTGAAAGCCAGGCATGTCTTTTAAATCAGACATGAAGGCAGCAAAAGCACAGTCTCGCTTGCATTTTTTTTGTTTTGAGTCCCTACTCAAATTCTCCCCCTTTGCTTCACTCCATCTGCAGGAAACACATCGTGTGAAAATCCAATGAAGAAATATCCTTTACAGGCCTTTTCCTTCAATCCTACTGGTGGTCCAAGGTGCAAAAGGGTCATGGAGACAAAGACTGTGATGTAAAATTAATTCCTGTGCCTGACCATCAGAGATGGCAGTGTGGGCTTGAAGGTAAGAGGATGTGGATTTGTCCTGGGTTGCAGTGCAGGCTGTCCCCAGCAGTGTGGATTCTATCCCAGCTGTTGGAACTGGGGCAGGGGGTGGGTGTAGGGTAACCCTCTGTTCATGGCCCAGCTGTTCAATCCAGCTGGGGCAGTTTCTTTATCTCTTCCAGACCCATCCTCCCTCCAGGGACAGATCTGCTGCTCATGGGCCACTGAGTCTCACTGATAAAATTCCATCATCCCATTGGGAAATGCTCCATCCAGGGGGAGGAGCCAAGCATTCCTACCTGGATAAAAATCTGAGATTTGGAACACCAAGGCAGCCTTCTCACTGGATTCTCAGAGGAAGACCAGGCCCATCTGTCACCACTGCACCTTCAGAGGAAACCTGCACCTTTCTCCAGGATCACTGCTCCACCAGAGCCACATCTGCCACTGCAGGAGGGCTGCAGCCACCATGGAATGGCACTGCCACCAACACCCTGACCCACAGGGGGCCAGCTTGGATTCTGACTCTGTCAGTGGGTTTGTTTGTTTTGTATTACTGTATGCTTGTTTTATTTTAGTTCTCCTAAATAAAGAACTGTTATTCCTATTCCCATATCTTTGCCTGAGAGCCCCTTAATTTCAAAATGATAATAATTCGTAGGGAGGGGGTTTCCATTCTCCATTCCAAGGGAAGCTCCTGCCTTCCTGAGCAGACACCTGTCCTTCACACTGAGACAGGAGTAGCTACTCAAGTAGAAGTGTTACCTGCGTGTCTCCCTGAAACTTGGATGAGTTGTGGCTTTTCCAAGTTTATTATTTTAACCCCATGGTTGTGCCTTAGCCTGTCCCCACTGTTTGGATTTGCAAGGGCAGCCACTGTGAAGGGAGAGAGAGCTGTCACTCCTGGAGCCAGCCTTCCGTGCAGCCCTGCTGGGCTCCTGCCTTCCCAGCACTGCAGATAAGCTTTTCACTCCCTGCTATTACTACATCAATCCACCCAATCAGTTCCCTTTTCTGAGAGCGGTGCTTTGTAGAGGCTGAGACCACGGGAGCTGATCATGTCACATGGACCTCTGCTGCTACACAGCTGGACTTGCCATGAGGCTGGAGACACAGCCTGAACCAGCATCAAGGGCTCCTTATGGAACACAACTGCCAGGATTTTAAACTATTCTTGGAGAAGCTAACCACAGAAGGCCTGAAAAAATCTGCTCATTTGGATGGATTATGCAGCTTCTTAAAAAGCTACTAGTTTTAATAGACAAACAAGCTTCTCATTAGGACAGAGAAAAAAAACCTTAATTAATTCTAACCATGATATAAAATAATTTGGTTGGCTAGGGTTTAAATCCCTTTCCATTATCTACTTAAGCACACAACCCAAAATTTATTTTTTTTCCTGTTAAGGAGCACTGACTTCCTTGGTGCCTTCATAAAGACTGCCAACAAAGAATGGAGATGTCCTGGCTCAATTCAGACAAATTGCATCACTGTAACTTAGTCCTAGAATATGTCCTGGGGGGTTTTTAACCATGCCTAAGATAAAGCACAGTTTGAAGCAGTGATACAAGAACAGGTTGGCTTTAGCAGAGCTGTAACTGTGAGCAGCTTCTCCAGCAGAATCAGCTGATGCTCCTGATGGGAAAGCAGCTCCTGGCAGGGTGGCTGAGCCTCTGCAGGTACGGGGCTCTGTCCCCTGGGTCAGCAGGGCAACTTGGATTTCCTGCTCAGACTCATCAGGCATTCACCTCAAGCTGGCTGCCAGCTCTATCTCTCACTCGCAGGAGTCAAAAAAAAGAGAAAAAGAAAAAAAGCAGCATTGCTGCCCTGTTCCTACCACGTCCCAGGAAAGATGCAGATGACACTGGGCTGACTCCCCTCAGCTCAGAGCTTAGTTGGGGCGCTCACCAGGGAGTGGCTCATGTGTCACAGTCCTTCCTCCCATTTACAACTCAGCCAAAGAAACGAGCACAAACTGGAGAAATGTTCTCTGGGGGAGCTCCCAGCAACCGCTTCATTTCCCAGGAAGAGTGATTCCAGTAAAAGCAACTGGTTTTCACCTTTGTGTAAGCAGGAAAAGTGAAAAACCTGAAAAACTTGTAGAAAAAGACAGCTCTCCATTTTCTCCTCTTTTATTATCTGCTCTCACAATTAATATTGTGAATGTACTTCTAGTTCTTTAGTGCCTATGTGAAGGAGTTTAAAGCACATGAGGAAGAAACTCATTTTAATGCTCTTTAAATTCAAGAGGACAGACAAACATTGTGAGTATCCCTTCACTTACTACTTCCTTTACAAAAAAACTATTATTCTCTCTTTCAGTACAACTAAAATAAATTCTGAAGTTATTTTACAGAGAACAGTTCTGCAAGATAACTACTATTCCCAGGCTACCACTGAAATTAACAGAGTATTTTGGCATCAGGAACTTTGCAGTGTCAGGTGGTCATTAAAGATCTCCAAATCTGCCTTGTAGTTTTTTCTACTCCTGCAATATTCATTTCAGTGTATTCCAAAACAACCATCAATATTCTCAAGAGCCATGCTCCACTCCATGTTGCCATCAAGTAGTGAAAAGAAAACTCAAGTTAGCATAAGCAGTTTTAGAAAGCACAAGGGAGAAAAGAAAAATATCATTCACATGAGTGGAAAAAAAAAGCAGATCATCTATTGGTAAAAACATATGGAAAAAAAACCCTTGTATATTTTAGAGTTATACTGAACCCAGAATTGTTAGTATCCCCTCACAACTGAAAGAAAAAACAAGTAGGATCTCTGCTACATTGTTTTCCAGTCCTTTGTTTCTCACTCTTACACACTTACAGGTCTGGCAGTGATTCTCTGTTGGTCCCCAGCACCGTCCTGTGCAGGACTTGTGGCAACGACCACCTGCAGGACAGACAGAAAGAGAGAGATTGGAAATGTGGCTTCTCTTCATTCCTTTAACACTCAGCGACTGTGGCAGATGAGAGCCCATCTCGTCTTTGGATGGTTTTTACACTTTAACAAGGTTGAAACAGTGCCTGTAAAAAAGGCCCAACTAAATAACCCGATCTGGTGTCAAACTTACATGAAATACAGGTATTTATCTAAAATGCTTTATATCCTAAATGCCTTCTTGCTATGCATAATGACCAGGACATTTTAAAACAAAAAGAAGTATGAGCATGTCTGAAGGATTGAGGAACAATGTCATCACTCAGTGCTACCACTATTGCTTCCCACAGCCTATGTAAGACCTGCTGATTCCTCCACAGGACAAGAGATGGCTGTGCTGGAAAGGCTACACAGCTGCCTACCTCCTGTGCAATTTCATCTGAACAATGGGACATTCCACTCAATGCCTCTGGTTAAAAACCACCCCTCTTCCCCACAAACTTGCATGGTCTGCATGTCCAGTATTACAGTAAGGGAAATGTGCAACCACTTAACCCCAGCAACAGCAAAGCTCACAGGACCTTCTGTTTTCTGTCTGCTGGTTCTTTAGTTGCTTGTGTTTGTGCTTCAGAAAGAACCTCATGTTCCTTCAGACCTTGGACATGATGCTCTGCATCATCTTTCCACATGCAAATAGGTTTAGTCCCTGAAGAAAAAGAACTGTAGGTGCTTTCACAGTAAACTACAGCTGTAAGAAGCAGCATTAGAAATGGCAGGTTTTGTAAACTACTGAGCAATTAGTGACTGAAATCCACTTGGACTGAAGTGGGAGCTGAGTTCACATGTCCATGTCATGGCAAAATGCTGTCTCGTGTGAGAGGGAATGGCAAGCAAGGAGAAGAGCTGGAATGAGAGCACTCAGACCGTCCCACGCCAGTCTGGGCTGCGAGGGAATGGAGTTCCATGGCTGCCACCTGGACATGGCCAAAGCCCAGGCACAGTCTCAGGTGTGGCAGTGTCTGAGGGGCAGGCAGGCAAGCCCTTCACAAAGCCAGAGCTGATGGGATGAGCCAAGACACCCAATGCAAATCTTGTGGAAGACTATGCACAGTCCTTATCGCTGTGCTTTTGATCGCAGGAACCCATCCTTGTGTTTGATTAAACTTTTATACATCACTGAATACTGCTGAGATTCTGTTAAGTGAATTTCCCCTTTGAACCTGATCCAGGTTCAATCCTTTCAATCGTGTATTAACAGCTGCTGCTGCTAACACTGCTCCATTACTTTAAATCAAATACTTGCCACATGCCCTGATGGGAGACAGCGTTGGAGAAAGTACAAAATGTCTCTCAGCTAAGGTTGGCTCACCCTAAAGACAAACAGTGCTCCTCTGCTAGCAGTGTGCTCACACCTGCAAGATGTTACAGAGCTGAGCAAACCCACCGTGGTGGTCGTGTGAAGTCGGGCTCTCTGTCACTGCTTTTTCAAAGCCAGCGTTCCTCCCTGGCATCCTTGGTGCTATTGATGATGCTGCTGGGTAATTACCACGCTGCATGCCAACTACCTTGTTAAAACTACCAGCTCCTTGTTGCATTCATGTTCATTTAAAGCAATTATACTTGGGAAACATTGTTGCTGATATCACCAGCACATAATTCGCTGTCACCTTCTACCATCTGTTTATTTAGATCACAAATGTACTATAACTATATAAATGCAAACTCATTCTGGCTGACAGGGAGGCACTCCATCTGGCATGAATAATGCAACTTTAATCAGTAATAACGATTATTATGATTATTAAGAGACTACTGGAACCCTGTACAGAAAGAAAATATATCCACATTGATTTATAAGAATGAAAGTTTAAAATGGTGAGGTAAACAGCAAATTAAAGGAAGGATTTTAGCAGATGAGGCTTGATAAAACACAGATTGTTAGCTGATTTTGGTACTTGCTGAACTGGATAGAAATGCTCCCCTGGAAGTGGGTTTTATTAACTAGCAGGAGAGCAGGAGGGATGCACACTTGGGGAAGCTCCACCACTGTGGGCTGTGCTAAGCTCTCCCCTGAGCAGGAGCATCCCTGCTGGGGCAGCTCGGGAGGAGCCACAACCCACCCACAATGTGGCCTCCTCCTGCAAGACTTTCCTCTATCCCAATCCTTCCTTGAGGTCCAAGGCTGTGCCTCTGCAGGCTCAGAGCTCTGGGGCTCCGGGAAAAGGCAGAGGCCCTGCATTCAGCACCTGCACAGAGCATTTGTAACCACACGTTCCTGAGGCACAGCAAAGCAGTAATTTGGCTGCTCCTTCCCATTTTTGTCCCTGGATTCCACCCCCTTCCAAAACATTCCGTAAAAACTGGGCTTTCCACTGTAATATATGTTGTGGGATAACACAGAAGAAACTTCAGCATCCCTCCAAGTGATCCCTAACGAGAGAGTCTGCCCACACCTCTGTAAAAGCTGCACTTAAAGTACAAATCTTCATATCTGAAGCGCCTGGGTGCTGAGCTGATCCTCAGTATGCAGCCAAAAATTTATTCAGCTACCTCTATTCCTCCTGGAAATAAAAGCAATTCAGCATCTTCAAAACATCATTTAAAAATTTTTTTTAACTTGCATGCCTGCTGCCTGGTACATGACTTTGTTTGGCAGTGTCAGATATGATTTGCATTTAAATAGAGATATTTAACAATAAAGCAAGAAAAGGCTGCCAGTTTCCTTTTTTCTCACTGGGAACTCAAAAGTGTCTCATTGTTTTCACTTTTCTCAGCTGTACAGACACAACCAGGAGCGGAGCTTGTAGGCAGCACACCTCTGAATTGCATTCTTATGCGTCCTTTTGAAGGTCAAATATACTGAAAATTAAAAACTAAACTCCCTCCAAACAGTGTATCTATACTGGCGTGGTTGTTTAAAGAGAAAAATAACTTTTGTTGCTCTCAATGCGAACTGGTCCAGATTCTGCCTTCACATCCTTCTGCATTTCACCTGGGTTTCCCCACTAAGGGAAAATCTGTCCTGTAATAAGGACAGATTGAAACCCATTAAAGACCAGCTCTGCAAAATTAAGACAGAAATAGTCCTGTGGAAGTCAACACAGGCACTCAGGAGCATAACAAGAATTCATGTGAGGAGCAGGTCTCACAATGAGATCTGTATGTCAGTCTTAAATGATAATAAATGTATTGGCACTAAGGTTGGCAAGGCCCTTGGAGGAATGATTCTACTACTCAGAGATCTTCCTGTATATATTTCTTAAGATTTTTAGACTGGGAGGCAACAGAATTGAGAAGAAAAAAAAATCACAAAAAAATTTGTGGCATAAATCATTCCTGTTATTCCTTGTGTCTAAAATACTCGAAACCCCTCCAACATACAGCAGAAAGGGCTAAAAGAATTTGGCAAAAAACCCCTCTGCAGGGCACAACCTTGGCGCATTCACTTGATTCTTCAATCAGTGAAGGCACGCGTTTTCCTTTCCCAAGCAAGACAAGGAAGGAAAGAACCTACACAAGTCTCCTCCCCACTGCAGCTGAGACACTGGGGTACATTTCTGCTCCTGAATAGTAGCTTTGCTTTGCATACACAGTGACAGTTTGGAGGCTTCCATAATTTTCACAGGTTTTGTAATGAAATCTAGGTTAAGAAAAGGCAGATTCCCACTGGAACATGAGAATTAATTTTGCTTTGGCAAATTGCACACAGAAAACCAATGTTTTGTCTCCTGGGCTATCTTCCCTTGGCTAAAACTACTGCAAGAGACCTGAATTATGGACTCTGGGCAGAGCACCCTCCTTGTCATTTCCAGGATAGAGTTTTATTTGTGGGAAATGCTTCTGCTTTCCCAGCCAGGGAAAGTCACCAGCAGAAAATGTTTGCTCACTAGCTTGGGAAAGACCAAGGTTACTTCATCCTTGTGTTTTCCTGAGAATTGAGAAGGGCTTTCCTTTGACTCCAGGCTGACTTTATTATTTCAGAAACAGTAAAACCACACAGGATTAAGTTACTGATGAGACAAGAAAAATGAAGTCCTCCTCTCAGCACTGAGCTCAGTGTCATACAGAGAAGAAACCCTGCTTCTTCCCCATCAGCTGTGCCAGCTGCCTCGAGCAGACCCCTTTCAGCAGAAATAAGAGAAGAAATGTCTCACTTTGCATAAAACTTAAATTCACAAATGGTTTCTATCAGGTTAATAAATCGTCATTCAATGTTAGGATACCTGCAACACACTGATAACTGAACTGAAAATAAACACAGACAAAATAAAATGGCTTAGATCGTTACAAGCTAGAGTTTTAAGCAGTCTCTTTACTTACCTAACAATCTAAAATAATTGATTAACTATCAAAATGGCTATAAATAATTTATTAGCTTCTGTAAGCTGCTTATAAACTCATCCTTTGCCTAAAATATTCACTCCTGCAAAATTCTTAGAGATGCTACACAGAAATTTGTAGACATAACCAGCTCTAAAGTCCAAGAAATTCCAGAGTAATATATAAGTAATAAATAAGAGTCCCAGGCTGTTCTTTGCATGGCTTGGGTGAGACAGAAGGTTTGAATACGCCTGTGTGTTGTTTTTCTAGGCAGCTAAACTCCTTAGTTCCATGTATGCATAGATAACAAAATCAAAATGTAATTCAAACACTGCAACATAGCATTAAGGAGAATTAAAGATACTATTGTTGTGATGGATTGTTCTGCCTTTATCAGGCCATAATGCTTTCCCTGTCCTTGTCTGACTAGTCCTATTGTCACACATTCATTCATTCATTCACACTTCTTTGTTAGGTAAAAATAATTTTGCATTCCCTACCCACCCTGTGCTAGCCTTCAGATCTCTCCTATTGATTCGAAAGTTAATTACCTAAGAGAGTCTCACACTTCCCAGGATTTCTTTCCCTAATGGCAGGAGAGACACATGTTGCAAGAAAAAGTAAAACTTTCTGTGAAAGAAGAAAAATGTGTTATAGAAATATCTAGAGCTCATTTTCTCTTTCTCTGTAGAAGCATTATGGGATAAAGAAATCTAAGGGTCAATTCCCCAACTCCTAACAAACTACATCCTTTCATTCATGTCAGATTAATTCACCTAAGGCTCTATTACCAAATAGTTTTCCATCGTAGAATTAGTCCCATAAAATTCAGGCTTTACTTTAACAAGATGTACCTGCATTGCTATTGTTACTTTTATTGTGGTAAATGGCAGCAACTGACCGTTCTGTCTCCTCTCTGTATTTCTGCTTCTCCTAGGAAGTCTCCATGCCCAGTGGAGACACCCTGAACAAATATTAATGGGAACCCTTTACAGAGGAGACTCACATAGGGTTCATCAGCGAGCACTTACATTGTGGAAAAGCACAGCATCTGTTGTAGATCTGTCCGTCCATCCATCCATCCATCCATCCATCCATCATCCATCCATCCATCCATCCATCCATCCATCCATCCATCCATCCATCCATCCATCCATCCATCCATCCAATCCATCCATCCATCCATCCATCCGTCAGTTCCCTAGACCCCAACCCCACCTGCCTGGAGGATGCATCCAGCCTGGAGCTCAGAAAGGGTGGAAACAAACTCCTGCTCACGATCACTTCCAACAGGGACTTTCAGTTCTGCCAGTCAACACCTCTATCTCCCCCTCATCTTCCTCAGCAGATAAGAAAAGAGACAAACACAAATGGAAAATGGAGAGGGACTCAGGGACAAGCAGCTGAAAAGAAACTGGCCTGGGAAACAAGTCTGGGAAATGAAAACAATCCAAGTGATATGCCCTGAAAGACAGGCATGGAAAGAGATACAGGGACAGTGTGAGGGGAAGCAGGGAGAGGGAGCAGAGATAAAACTTAGCCAGCACTGAAGAAAACAAAAACTGAATACCAAAGAGGGACGCATTACCTTGAGTAATGTGGGCTGGAGACAACCCTTCTGTGTGCACAGGGACCGGGCGTCTGTTGAGAACTGCAAAATTACAGAGTATTGCCAGATCCACTGGTGGCAGACAGTTGTGATTTTAAGAGAGATTGGCCACCAGAGGTAAAGGAATAAATGGAGAGACAAGAAGAGCATGTCAGCAGCACCAAACGGGCTCGGGATGGGGGATTCATATCTGTTGCTGACAGCTCGGAGCTGATAGGGAGCTCACTGTAACATTACTGCAGCTGCTACAGAAAAATGTCTTCAGGCCACAGTAATGACTAGAGAAAGGGATCTGAGGGGGGTAATGAAGACACTGGTTATTTTTCTCTGTCTGGAGCAGACAGTGCTGGTAAGACTGTGTGACTCGATGCATTAATTGGGGGTTTAGTCATCCACACAAAATATAAACCTTCACATATGACATAGTCTAAAACTTTACACTGATTAAGCAATTAGGAGCTATTAATTATCACCGCTTATAGCTGTTAGCACAGAGCAATGTAAGTGAAATTCCCCCCACTGTGATGGTGAATTAGTTCCAATCAGCATCAAATGCCTTCCTGAACATGCACACAGGGATGCTGAGCAAATGGGGAGACAGAGCCAGAAGGCTAAAAGGATAGGTCAAGTCCTACCTGCTGCTTCACAGGCTCATCAAGAACAACAAAGCCTCAGGAATCCTTCCGTTGCAATCATTATTGTTAAAAAAATCACCCACAGGTAACAGCCCCTCCTCCCACAGTGCAGCAGGAGGGAAGAGCAGCCTGGCTCCTGCTCAGGGGGGTCTGCACTGGGGTCAGAATGAAACACTTCCCTCCACTGGACCATCCCCAAAGCACACAGATCACAACCCCATGCCCCTTCAAAACAGCTCTTTTTTTCTCTTTCCTCCGTGAGGAAGGAGAGGGTGCTTTTCCATCACCCAGGGTGCCAAGTTATGTGCCTCATTCTCTCCTTTGCTTCCTGTGATGAAGGCTCTCTCTCAGATCAGCAAGCCAAGAAACAATCTGGGGGCTGCTCTCTGGAAGGGGAGAGCACAGAGCTGGCAGCCATTCCTCTCCAGGACAGCTCTCCTGACATGGGGAGCTCTTCAGCCCAAAGGGAGGGAGCTGGGCACAGCACACACCATTCCTGGGCTTGTACCCTGCAGCTCGGGGGCTGTGATCACTGCAGAGCACCCCTGGGAATATTTCTGTATTTAACTTAATGATTATTAATACTCAGAACTTCAACAGACAAAGTGAAAAGATGCCAGCTAAGATGAGCCTGGGGCAGTTTCCTTTGGGAGGTGAGAGCCAAGACATTTAGATTTGTATGCTTTGATGCAAGGTAGGAAACTGAGCCCTGCTCCTCCATACCCTGAAGAACTCCTGAGCTGATAATGTGGAGAAAAAGGGGAGAAAAGTGTCTTACTGAGGAAATTTGAGTGTGAGCAGAAGACAGGTCTGTGAGAGGAAGGCACTGCAGATTCCAGCAGACAGAGAAAGCCAGCATCATCTACGCCTTTGTATTCTCCTCAGCCTTTCCCCCTGCATGGGGGTGTCTGGAAGTGCCTACATTTCCTGTTTAAGCAGCAGCTACTGTGATGCCTCCCCCACCCGAGGTCACTGCCCACTGGCTCTCTGACCTGGCACTTTTCTGGCGTGATAGCACAGGAAATCCAAACCCACAGAGAAGCCAAGAGCAGGGGAGCACGTGGGCACCTGTGGCAGTGCCTGGAATAAATCTGGAGCCAGGTCTCTGTAGGAGCAGCAGCACTTTCTGTCCAATACATAGCTGAGAATGGAAGGATGCAGATATAAGTTGCCTTCTTGGGGGACAGGATGTGCAGCACTGGGAGAAAAATTCCTGCCCTGTCAGATGGGATTTTCAAAGGAGGCTCTCAACAAACTCAAACACCCAGCTCAGAGTGTTCTTGTGAGGGTTTAAGAGCAGCTCCTCAAACAGGTCAAGTCAGTCAACACCACATAAGTCAAAATACTGTCCTGTTATAATGTTCCCATAATGCAGCCAAAGCAGTAATAAAGTTTGAACAGAGGGCCATACAGTTTTCATTTTTTAAACAAAGTAATAACCTCAGAGAAAGGAAATCAGACCTTGAAATTGAATTGGCTTTTAAAATTCATTTTATTCTTTCTTGATCCCATGTAGTATTCCTAGATCTGGCAGGGTGTATTTAGAAGTGCTAATTTTTTCATCAACTTCTGACTCAATTATATGGAAATATTAGGAAGGAATTCCTCATTTCCATAAAATCTGGAGTCCAGTTTTAGGTCAGTTTTTTATGTTTGGGTAAGCCTCTTGATGTGCTTATCCAAAATGTATTTCTGGCTATTTGAAACAAAACTGATTATTACAAACAATATCTGGACCACAGAAGCCCTTTTGCTGTTGGAAAATGATGGCTGGACATATACTCTGATATTCAGATTTAGTGTTTGCTATACACAAAAATTTAATGAAAATAATCGTACAAATTTCAAACTGCAGTTTCCTGGACAATCTTCAGTTATCAGAGATCTGTTGGGAGGTGATGCTTTGGGCATGATGGGACTGTCATGGAGGTGTAATACTGCAGGAGGTGTGAAGGGACCAGAAGAAACACCCTGAAGCTGCCCTGGGTTTCAGCAAACCTGTGGCCAGAGCCCTTCAGCCAGGTTATTCACAGGACAGCAACTCTTGTGACAGTTCTGAGAGCTCCTGCCAGAACAGACAGGCCTACCAAAATCCTTAAAACCCACAGATGTGACAGCAGCAAAGGCTTGGGGTGGTTTTGTGTTTGCTGAAGGGAGCAGAACAGTGTGTTGGGAGAAGCCACCTGGGTAGTGCTGACACTGCACCCACCCCTGTGAGGCACTAACCAAGCCCATCTGAGCAGGGGCTGGGAGGCACACAGCAGCTTCCAGACCCTGCAGACACTATTCAGCAGCTGATTTTGCACTCTTTCTTTCCTTCCCTTCCCCTTTCCCTAAGCAGCTCTTTAAGGCAGGTCGTGAGAGCAGCTGAAGCTTGCTGTGAGAGACCAGTCCCACCCACCCACCCAGCCCCTACAAATCTGGCAATCACCGTGCAATTAGGCTATTCTGAATATTCGGAGTATTTGGGGGTTGTTTCCTGCTTTCAAGAAACACTGGTGCTTGTGACAAACAAACTGCTTGTAATGGTGAGGAATGCTTTCATTCAGCCTGGAAGTCTCTCCCTTGTGCAAGACACTGCTTAAACACCAATCTGCTCATAATCAGGTGCTGGGCAGTAATACATTATGCACACAGGTTGTCTTTAACAGATAAGCATTTGCCAACAGTTGCTACACACCACTGTGTGGAGCCCTACCTCAATTCTGTATCTACAAACCACTGTAATATTCTATACATCAGCATGGTAACCTCTGCCACTAGGTGAGTGACTGTCACCCCACAACTGCTAAAAGAAGGAAGGAAGATACTCTGCAAAACTGGTCACCACTTTGGCAGGGATGGGGTTGCTTCTGCAGCTGTGTATTTTTTATTTACATTTTTACAAAATGTATTTCTCAGCGCCAAGAGATGCCCATGCCTGAAATTCTTCAGAAACTGTTCATGCTGGTTTTCTCTGTGCCCTGCTCTCTGTGCCCACGACTTCTAGAAATCTCTGTGTCTTTAGCAGTTACTTTGCTGGGCTCTGGCAGCATAAGGAGTTCTCTCCCTCACAGCATTATTTTTTCTTATTTGTGTTCATTACTTCTTTTTTATTCAGTAACTAAACTGTGAGCGGCGTCGTATTTCCATCAGATGCCACGTCCGCTTGCCTTTCAAATCTGTTTCAAGGGCAGTCACCAATTGACAAATCCCCTCTGAAAATGCTGGCTGAAGGTATTTACTAGAAAGCTAAACTGATTCCCATTATTTAAAAAAACACTGTTCTGGGTTGAGGAAAAAAACATTACAGGCAACTTCAAGCAGTTCAGCTTGCCCTTCTAATGTAAATCAAGTTCATTCCACCACTAGATTTCATGTATTCCTCCATTTTCAGATATATCTGCTTGGCAAAAACAATTCTTTAAAATCAATTTTTTCTGTTACTGCATTTGCCTTTCAATTCCAGGTAAATAAATAAATTCTGTCTGGACTAGAGATTCCTTAATGGAAGGAAAAGCAGCCTCCATGTAGCCTGAACAAAGGCAGGTGTGGGACTTTCTGTCTATCTGATATCAATTTTCTTTCCACCTGAGATGTCCATGAAACCATAACTGCTGCTGAAGTGTGTGAGAACCAGGGCTTGTCTCTGACTGCTCTGGAGGCTCAGGGACCCTGTCAGGGGTGTCAGAAATCTTGGAACAGAGGCCAAAACATCTGTGATTTGGATTTTAGCCCATGGGAATGATTGCCAACCTTAAAAGAAGAATTACAGGTCACAGGAGTTTAAATAGAGCAGTAGTGAGTTTGTCACAGGGTGTAAAAGTAGTTTTTGGGTTTTGGTACAGGAGGGTAGGTATTGCCAAGATGGAGGAACCTCGTGGCTTTTGGGTTTCTTCCTTCTTCTTCTTCTCTCCATCTTCTCGGTGACGGGGACATGAGTGATTGGTTTAGAGCAGAAACTGACTGTCTAATGTAGGGAATAGGTATTGGAGACAATTAGTAAATAATCTGTACATAATTTTTAGTATAAAAGATAAACACCACCTCTGAGGGGGGAGAAGGCCTTTGACCGTCCTGCCAGAAAGACCTTGGCAGGGCAGAGAAAGAATGTTTTAGATAAGAACAAATAAACAACCTTGAGAACAAGACCTGAAGAGTTTCTGCTCTTTTCTCCCATCTCGGGCGTGGAAAAGGACTTTGCTAGCTCAGGGAATTTCTGTAAAACAGCAGAGAACCCGAGAGAAGTGCAGTGCTGTAAGCCTGTGAGGCATGTGCCACATGGAAGGTTGAGGTGTTGGTGGCTTTTTCTGGAAAAGAACAGCTTTTCCTCCTGGCTTTGCCATGGTGATGCTGGTGGCAGGGAACGTGTTCTGTACCCAGACCACCTGTCTGCCCAGGGCCTGTTTGCTGGTCTCCAAACATACATTTAAAATGTTAATTGAACTCCAAGTAATAACCTCAATGAAAGGCTATAATTTAACAAACTCTGCAATAACAAATGTCTTCAGGGTATACTTTCTGCAAGGCCATTTTCTCCGTAGGTAGTTTCCAATTTAGATGTACAACGAAAATGATACACTAGCTATTCTGAAAGGTGGCTTTAAACATGAATTAGTCACTTCCCTCTTTCCTTTTCACCAGCACACATAAATATATTGCTGTTACTCTGGCCTTCTGCAGAGCAAGATCCTAGTGCTTGGAAAAAACACAAAATACCTTGCAGGAATAACTGGACAAAACGTGGTTTTCTCATCTGTGTCCTTGTAGTGAAGGCTGGGGGGTTGGTTTAAAAATACTCAGAATTTACATGTAATTGTCTCCTGTTACAGAAGCATCCACTGGTCTGAAGGAAAGCTTTCCTTGTACTTTTATTTTTGCTGCATTCACCTCTCCTCAATCCTTAGTAACCAATGGCTTTTTACCACCTGAGGGAAAGGACTCCATCCTTTTCCTGCTCTGATCCAAGCCTGATCCAAGACTCTGCACTTTACCAGTGTGGCAGTGGTTTCCCAAGAGCAGCAGGACTGGTCCTGTGCAGAAGTCTGGTTTGGGTGGCCAAGCTGAAAACACTGGTGTGGACATGAACAGCATTTTATACAGTTTAGGCACAGCACACCTGAGAACTGGTATAAGGTCAGGACTTTTGGGAGAGATTGCAAGGATCTGATGAACCCCTCTTCATAGCTATCATATAATTACTTCAGAATTAAACACCCAATGGTCTGACCTGAGTATAAATTTCCAGGTAAGCGGCTTTGTGTAAAAATGATCCTTTTCTAATATTGCAACTGCTGGTACAAAAGCTGAGTTCCTGTGCTCTGTGAAGAATTACAAGGTCACTACTGAACATTAAATCAAGGGGCTGCCCAGCTGTCAGGCCTCATTCTGCAGCTGCAATAAATGGCTCTACACAAATTCACCCACATCCCTTGCTGGCAGCTCCAAACAGAGACTCTTGATACCCAAGGGAGAATAAAAAGTTTATCCCTTATATGAAATTCCATGCAAATATCAACTCATGCTTCTTGTGAAACACAGTACAAGAATAGGGTACATATGCTGAAAAGAATGTACATATATCCACATGGCTGATTTTCTCCTATAACAATTTTAAAAAAAAAGTGAGGAGCTTCTGGCCTTAAACTAATGGTGACATTTCTGCTAAACTCAGTTTCTACCAGATTGTTCCATTTTCTGTAATATTTTAAAGAAGTGTATTTCAGAAACATGCTAGCATGTGGAAAATTGACAGTAGAATATGACCCAGCAAATGCTCACTTATTGGGGCTGGTGGAGCAGGTTAACCTAAAAAAGCAACTCACAAAGACAGTGTGACAGAAGAAATTAAGGGGAAAAAAATTACAGAGCCAGCACTGACTCCCATCAACCAAATACAGGGATAAGTATGTAAAACTGAGGTGTAATGCTTCCAAAGACACCTGCTCCCAGGTAAGGTCACTGACAGCTTGGATTGCCAGGAGCATGGATGGCTGACTTCACAAGCAGCTACACAGCTGGGAAGTCCATTTTTTGTTCCTTTAATTAAAATGCAAAGCACTGGCCAAATGGTAAACATTTAATTAGATTTGTCTCTATGTTTCAATATTAATAAAACACATGAAAAATGCATTAAGACCCAGCTAATTGGGGACTCTCCAAAAGTAGCTGTAAATGAGCAATTATAATACAATTGGGGTGTTGCTCCCCAGGGATCCCCAGGACTGACACTCCTTAATATTCCAGACAAAGGTTTAGAAATTATTAAAATAACCCAGGCAATAAAGTGTACAGATGACAGGAAGAGTGCAATCCCGGCAAATTACAGTGAGGAGAAGCCAGTATCAGAGAGTGAGCCAGGCTGGTGGGTAAGCTGGAGTCACTCAAACCAAATTATAGAGCCAAACATAAGATTGCATATTTCAGAATAGAACACACAGGCTGTATTTGCTGGGAGAAAAAAGGGAGTCTCTAAAGCACACAGATATCAGAACTGCCTGAACACCAAATTCCTTACATGCAGCTAAAACACAAAGAGTATCATTTTTAGTTCTATTGGTTATATGAGGAATAAAATGCCACACATGCTTTGGCTTTCACCTTCTAAAAACAAACTGAAAAACACAGTTTACATTGATAAGCAATGAAAATTACTCTGGGGCTGGAAAAAAATTCTTCCTTGTGAGAGATGGGAGAGCTACTATCTGTCCAGCTTTTGGAAGATCAGGAGCTAAGCGGATGACACGGTACACAGAGAGAAAAAGCTGTCTAGGAGAGCTCTTTGAGCCCACCAGAGAAAGTGGAAAATGCAAAATCTATGATTTAAAATTGTGCTCAGATTAGACATAAAGGCAGCTGGTATTATTCCTTTTAACACTGGGGAGTAACCAACTTTTGGAGGGACAGCTGCACTTGTGCAGAGCTCCAGAGCAGTGCCAGGAGAGTGCACCAGAGCCCATAGCCACCGGGACCTCACAGACGTGTTGGAAGACGAGCTGTGGCCAGGGAAGTTACTGAGCTGATGATATTCCATGCCTCTGCATATAGGAAATAGAGGTAATAATGTTCCAAGGCTCCTTTTGCCCTTCAAAAATCTATGAATCAATCAACAGGCAAAAAAGAGCGAAGACTTGGAAGAGCAGAGTTTTCAAGCAGTGCTTCCCTGGAATAAACCATGGGATTTATTGAGCCACACCAAGGGATTTATTGAGCCACAGGCACCCCCCTGAAGACCAGGTCTTTTCTCCCTGTAACTCTGCAGCAGTGCTGCTGCACAGCTCAGAACTGGGGTGCTCTCACACCACAGGCTGCAATTAGATACAAAGCAATGGCACAGGAGTACCACGCTGTGAAGAGCAAGGAACTGAAGTTTCTGCCTGAAAAAGTACCTTGCCAAAAATTCCGGCTTCATTCACAGCTGACAAGTACTCAGTTAAAAAGCCAGATTGACAAAGGGAATTTTTTTTCCAGAGATCTCACTGCACTTCAGAGTCTGAAAAGAAACTTGAGTTCAAGAAAATACTTTACAATGGATTTAATTTTCTCGGAGTTTATTTTGCACAATTCTGGGCTTATGCCAACACATAGCCCAGCTTTTTTTTTTTTTTTTGATAACTCCTTGAAAAGCAACTTGATTTTTTTAAACTTGAAAATGGAGAGTGATTTTTGCATCCATATTACCCAAACAGTCACCAGCTCTATCATGAATACACATCCATAGTGTCAGTATTTTTAAGAGCATTATTGACTGATTTGAACACATGCTATTGGCTATGGAAGTGACCTCAATGCAACAATTCAAACTCTACAAGCTTTTCCATGAAGCAAAAGCTCCAAGTAAAGTTCCTCTGAAAATTCTGATTTAATACTATTGTCAAATCCTGTAAAAGAGCTCACCTGACAAAATGTGAGGCTTGTCCAGTTCCTGCTAACAACAAAACTGAGAAGAACATTGAAGACAGAGCTGAAAGCAGCCAGATTTTTACTGGACTCTCCCAAAAGCTGCTCAGAGAGTCCTACTAATCTTGAGGCATTTTAGGCGAGAAGCCTGATTCTTTTTCCCTGCTTTGTTTATTTTCCCTGCTGGGATTTGCACCCTGGGTTTCTACCTGTGAAGAGTAGAGCTCCAGCTCTTCAGTTAAGGGACTGAATCCAAAAAGTGGATGTGCTAACAGGGGAATAGGCTCTTGCAAAGCAAGGCTTCAGCATGCTTGGCCAATGCTTGAATTCATGGCTTATTTTTGGAAGGAGAGAAAATAGATTTTCAGCGTTGCAGAAACAATTTCAGTAACGTAAACCTAAAGCAAAAATGTTGTTCCTTGGAGAGTTAAGTGGTTCTGGGATTCTCACTGCGATGTGCTCAGCTTAAAACCCCAGGCTGGCAGCACAGAATTCAGGCGAACAGAAGAGAAGGCTGCTTTCAAGTTACAACTAACTCCAAAAGCTTCAGCTACAAGATACCAATAGGGGAAGGTGGTGCAAGCAGTAAATATTTCAGTGTGTGTGTGAGTCAAAATGCCAGGCACAGAGGCTGTGTCCGGGGAGAGCTGAAACACGTGTGGTCCCCGGTGCAGGGTTTGTTTATCCGAGCGCTGTGCCAGCAGCCACCGCCTCTGTGCGTCTGAAAGGTGACACCGTGTCACTCAGAGGCCTCCAACAGGAGCTTTTCTGCATGCATTTGATCAGAACTTGAAGAAAAAAGGAGAAGCAGCACTCAGGATTCACATGTCTGCAGTATTTCTGTCAGTGTTTAAGACACCATGGCCTTTTCAACTGGCTCCTTAGCGCTGACGTGACAATGAAAGCCTGTGAAGAAGGGAATCAGAGGAGCTTTATTCCCAGAGTTCACTGGCCATAATCTCTTCTGTCTAGCACTGATGTGAGTGAAGGAGCTTGCCAAAATTGGCAGCTCTGAGATATGAAACAGGCACAGAGGCAGGGGACTGATTTTACTTCAGAGCGTCTTCATTTCACCCCACCCTTTTGTCTTCCTCTGCTGATTGCACTGGAGCAGAAAGGGAGGGTTCAAGTGAAATTTTTCCTGAAGTCAGACCATTATCAGCTTTTCCAGCTGGCTGAGGAAGGGACCAGCATGGGCACTCACAGTGTCAGCTCCCTGACAGGGCTGTGCCCTGAGCTCCCACACATGCTGATGTCCAGGTGTGCTTGGTGTGACACTGCATGCACTTCAGCCTGCTTCAGTCACTCTTCCCATGACTAAAGCCCAGAAAGCATGGGGATCATCTCTGAGGCTGGGCAGTTGCTTTTTTGGACATGTAGATCCCTCTGGGGAGCCTTTATGTCCTCCACTGATGGTTGGAAACAGCACCAGTGATGCCAAAGCGCCAAACTGTGTTTGAAGCTGTTTCTGCTGGGACGATGCTCTACCAGATTCTGATACTCATGGGAGGTCACAGCCTTTGTGCCTGGATACATTCTCTGCCAGGGACCACTGCTGAGGGGCTCCCAGTGGAACAGCACTCACAATTCCTGGGCCATGAGTATCATGGGTTGCAAAATGTAACCAAAGGTGTATTATTCTATCACTATTTGTTGGAAACTGGAGTGGGAGATGGCATAACCCTCTGTCCATGGCCCAGCTGATAAGAAACCAGCTGGGGCAGTTTCTTTATCTCTTCCAGACCCATCCTCCCTCCAGGGAGAGATCTGCTGCTCATGGGCCACTGAGTCTCACTGATAAAATTCCATCATCCCATTGGGAAATGCTCCATCCAGGGGGAGGAGCCAAGCATTCCTACCTGGATAAAAATCTGGGATTTGGAACACCAAGGCAGCCTTTTCCACTGGATTCCCAGAGGAAGACCAGGCCCATCCATCACCACTGGACCTTCAGAGGAAACCTGCACCTTTCTCCAGGATCACTGCTCCACCAGAGCCACATCTGCCACTGCAGGAGGGCTGCAGCCACCATGGAATGGCACTGCCACCAACACCCTGACCCACAGGGGGTCAGCTTGGATTCTGACTCTGTCAGTGGGTTTGGTTTTATTGTATTACTGCATGCTTGTTTTATTTTAGTTCTCCTAATAAAGAACTGTTATTCCTATCCCCATATCTTTGCCTGAGAGCCCCTTAAATCCAAAATTTTAATAATTTGGTGGGAGGGGATTTCCATTCTCCATTCCAAGGGAGGCTCCTGCCTTCCTTAGCAGACACCTGTTGTTGAACCAGGACAATGAGGTACCCTCCAGTCCTGCCAGTCATGGCTAAACACAGCAGGTGATGCTGCTAGCCACGCCATACAGGATCTTACACTTCACAGACTTCCCTAAATTACTGCTAGGATGGACTTTGCTGAGCTTCACACAGCAGGTTTGGTTGGTTCACATTCCCTCCTACAAAGGTTTATAGATAAACAGTAAAACCCAGTAGTTCTTTCTAAAATATTTTGACATTGGGATATTCTCAGTAATGCCAAGCAACACGTACTTCTGTAGTTCCAGTGGATTTAGCCAAGATTTCCTTTGGATAGGAGACACTTGAGACTTAAACAGTAAATACATACACATGCTGTATCCAGAAAAGCATGAGTCACAGTCTGTGCAGAAAAGAACTTTGTAATGCACAGAGCATCATTTGCAGCAGTGGAGAAAAGCAAGGCTGGGCACAGCAGGTTGTGAAAAGTGACATGTGAGCCAAAACTGAGAAGCATATACCTTATTTAATGACATTCTGCACCAATTTCCAGGGTTCAAATTCAATGTTCATCTCTCCAAATCCTATGTGTGTGCATAGTACAGACATGCACCCAACACACAGACAGGTATTTAATTACAGTCTATTTTAAATTGTGATTTCTGTACCTGAGTTCTTTGTTAACCAAAGCTTTAGGACCTTTTTAAGCATTTGTTGGCTTTTTGTAAAACGAGGTTTATATTTTTACCTGTTGTAAGCTGTGTAGACAGAAATGGTTTGGATTAGCTAATTTAATCAAATTTCACAGGACTCGTGAATTGTACTGAGATGAGATCAAGTTTCTCAGAAGATACTTATGTTTATTAAATTAAATAGAGTCCAGTTGAGCACTACTTCATCCCAAGTAAGGAAAAATAGATTAAAATTTGTGTGGCTATCTTAATGAAGCTGCCTTAGTATACAGCTCTCATTCATCATTGAAATAATGCTGTTTATCTTATTTATCAAGCACAAGCAGCAAAGCCCAAATTGTTCCTTCCCTATGTTTCAAAACAACACAGAAGGAATAAAAACTGTTTGAAGAAAACTGGACTTTGCTACACACATTCTTTCATCCAGCTGTGCGTGGGCACTAATATTTGCTTTCTTTGTGTTCAGGGTGTGACTCTAAAAGTACTCAGAATGCATCTTGTTCCAGTTCTTCTGGAGCCACCACTGAAACTTCTGTACCCTCAAAAAGATAGTATTGATGTTGGTTGCTTTTTTAAAAG
This sequence comes from Thryothorus ludovicianus, assembly GCA_013397245.1. Lineage (NCBI taxonomy): Eukaryota > Metazoa > Chordata > Aves > Passeriformes > Certhiidae > Thryothorus > Thryothorus ludovicianus. The sequence goes on along the minus strand of VZTB01012341.1, from coordinate 113,409 downwards.
AGCAGGAGCATTTGTCTTGAAGAGCTGGGACAGGCTAAAAGAAAACCCAGTAACAGAACAAAACAGAGTAAGAACTAAGTCTCTCTCTTGAAGGAATGACTCATAAATGGGTACAGGCATTCCCTCACCTTCAAAGGTTTCATCAGTTCTGCCTAGAACTGATCATCAGCAGTGATGAGGGTTTTTAAGATGCAAATAAGAGAGCTGGCTGCATTACAACTATGTCAGGTTTCCAGCCAGAAGGCAGAAGAGATGAGGCTCAGCTCTGCAGCTGGGATGTTGAGGAACAGTGCAGCTTGGCAGGCTCCTGGAGGAAGCCTTAGCTCAAGTACCTGTGCTCTGGTATTAAGGGGAGCAGCTGAGATATACAAAAGCAAGTCAGACTTCTATAAAATCTATTACACCACAGAGCACCTGGTTAAAAGCAAGTTGCTGCTTAGAAATTATGGGGACTCATCAAATGGTCCCTACCTAGAGTCTCAGAATTTTTTTTTTTCCGAGTTCCCAACATACAACAGAATAAATGAAATGTTTCTTTGCTGTAGGGAGAGCTGGAGAGGCAATCAGTCATTTATACATCCTCGAGGGACACCTTCAGATATGGAAAGCAATCCAGAATGTCCCCATATCCGGAATGCTCAGAACAATATGTCTAATGTGGGGCCACCTTTGACACCTGATATAAACTTCTCCCCAGCCTGTCTCTGAATTTCAATGTTGGTACGTCCTGAGGGTACTGTTTAACAGCACTGAATTCATTCTGAATGCACTTTACTCCATTATGGAATATTTTGCTTAAATACTCTGTATCCCTGTCACCGCCATTCACTACAGTTCATTATTGCTGCAAGAATCATAAGAATGATTCACTGAAGGCAAATAATTCTTGGGAAGGGAAATAGAGAAACTCTAAGCACACAGATATTTCACGTTTGGAATGGAAAGCATCAAAATAAAGAAAACATAGTAAAAACCAGAGAATGATTGGTTATATTGTGAAGAACACCCCATCCTCTGCAAATTATCTCTCTTTTTCTACAGCAATATACACATAAGACAACAGGGTAACTATTTCTTTGAGGTTCACTTCTCATCAAAAGTCAGAATATTCGTGAGCTTGTACCATAATTACTCCAGCAGCTAATTATGATGCCATAGACACAACATTGTGACTCTAGGACCAGCCTGAGCAGCAGGAACAAATGCAAAGCAAACAAGAACGTCTGTGCTTCCACAGCACCACAGTGCCTTTAGTAATAAAAGAGAAAAAGAAAATGCAGAACAGAGAAAGCAAATGAGAGAAAATTCAGAAAATCTATTATGTTCACAAATACCCTCTACAGACACTATTTTTGAGAACAGACTAAGTGGTCCTCCAAGCAGTAGATAAACTTTGAAAAATGCAGGGAATAATGAAAGGAAAATTTACCTATATAATTCTCCCTGACAGAGAATCAGGGAAAACTTGTGGCCATATTTATCCTGTTTCATGCTGAAGGGATGAGAAGGCTGAGGATAAAAGCAGTACTTACATCCTGAGCTGCCATTTGTTGGAACCAGAGTGAAGTTGGAGGCCCAGGGGTTACGCACGATGTCTTGCCAATGAATGGTGTCTGCAAAGCAGAGAAATTTGTTCTGGCCAACATACACTCCTCCATTCAGTATCTCTGTGCAGAAGAACAAGAGAACAACATACTTTTAAGACTTCAGACAGCTGATTTAATCTATTGCTGAATGTATGTCGGAGAGAGGGCACAAAATTTAAATGGAAAATAAAATTCTCACTGTAATCTCATTTAATAATCTGAAAACTGGAGGACAAGCAGCTCACAGTATTTTTAAACAGGAACCCTTTATTCACATGCAGAAGAAACCTGATGAAGACTGACACACAGTTATTCAGCTTTTGTTCCGGTGTGATCATGTACAGAACAGTTCTGTATTTTGTGGGTAAAACAACCTTCAACACTTAAATGACTTTAAAAACACAAGAAATCAATCACACTGTATGGCATTCCATTAATTTGCAGAGACACTTATAACAAAGAACCATGCTGTGATGAGCCCACAGGACACGAGAAGGGGCCAGTCAGCACGAGGTATGAAGAAGATGTTTTATTACAGCCTGTGCTGCTGTAATACCATCATCCAAAACACCCAGATTCTCCATAGCAACACTCCACATCTCAAACACTGAGATCCAAAACTCCTATGGACATGCTTTGCTAGAAGATTTGTGTTAAAGGTTTTAAAACAGGCAAAAGTTTTGGGGTTCTTCTTAGGCTGTGGGGCTTTTGTGTGTTTTGTTGGGTATTTTGATTTTGTTTTTATTTTCATATTTATAGCAGTTTGTTTAAAAACCACTCTGTTGCCCTGTCTCTAAAGACTTGATTCATCAAATCGCAACATGAAAATGATCTTACAGCTCTTGATTGTAGCACCAGGGTTTCCTCTGGAACAAAAATTTCTTTTTTTTTTACCCACTAAACCCTCAATCAAATTCACAATTCCTCTGCTTAACCTGTCTCTTTTATTTCCAAAGCAGGAGACAATGCATGTGACTTTCATGAAAGTTAACAGGGACTGTGAGTCTAAAACCTTCAGTGTCAGAGCTTCAGGCCTCAGCAGAGAAATGCTGAAGGTTAGTTACTAATGGCACCTTGGAATGACATGAAGTGGTGCTGTAGAGCCAGGAGTGCCACACTTCTCACAGGGACATGAAGAGTAATTCCTGACTATGGCAGTAGCAATGATTAAGGTACTCTGATAATCCTCATCTGCCAGCAAAACCTTTAAAAGCTGTAGTGGGAATGCAAACATTTACACACAACAAGGAAGAAATTTCTGTGTTTTATTTCTTCTTTAAATGTCAAGGTTTTCAGGCCACAGCATGTAAATGAGGCAGCTCCCAATCAAGGAATGTATTAAATAAAGGATCATCTGTAAATAATCTTTCCACCATATTAATCAGTATTACTATTTCTTAGAAACCTCTGGTTTAAAAGCTTGGCTTTTCATTGAAAAGGGACTTATAAATGAAAACAATGATAATAATCTGATACAGAAAAAGAGCCCAGATTAGAGATATAGCAATGATCTGTCTGTATAATATTCTTATGATCACAGAAAAAAAGCACAGAGCATCTGTTAACTATTTTGCTCTGGGGAGAAAGGGGCACTCACGAGAACACTCAAAATCATTAGTGATGATTTCTCTGTGTTGTGCCAGCTACACTGGATTACCTAATCCATTATGGCCCAGATTTTTATGAAAAATAACATAAAAATAATGAAAAACTGTAAAATCTGCATTTATAGCTTCTTAAAGACACCCACAATTCATAAATCCTCTATCAGCTGGACACTGAACTGGCATAATTTTTGTGTTTTAAGAGCATCCTTAAGACTATACCTATCCAGGTTTCTTTCCTGTTAGGAACTTTAACACATTCTTCTGTAGCAGGATCTCAATGTAAAAGTAATTCTAATAGTTTCAATTTGTGGAGAAAGACTTTTTTTCTGTGTAAAGGTAACCAGGAAGTGTACCAGATGCTATACTTCAGGGAAGGCTACACCTTCCACTGTGATTTACTAGAAGTAACCACAAAAAATGCTCTGACTTGCCTCATCACTGAATAGCAAGTGCTGTTTCTGCTGTTTTTTCCCAAAAACAAGATACAGTACCTCCATTTCCCTGCATTTTTCACCAGTGGCAGAATTAAAGTTTGCAGGTTATTGATGCGCTGAGGTGCAAACAAGCCTGAGTAATATCGAAGGTGGATATTAAGTAGCACTGAGTTGAAAGCTTTTTACAATCTTTAGAGCACTCGTATTTGACTCTTCCTGCTCTCTGGGATCCAGACTCATTTCCACTCCATCTCCCCAATCCAATCTGCTGTCCTACTTTTCTTTACACCAAGTCTTCAGTGTGTGTAACCTCGCACAGATGCATTGGCTTCACTGACTTAAACTCAAACTGCATTTTGCACTTCTTTGCCCTCTCTTAGCAACAACAATGCCTGGGAAGAGCTAATAAACCCTTTTACATGTTAAGCAAATGAAGCACAACTGTAATCAATATACAATAGAGCTGCTGTATAATGAACTCATCATCATAAAGTCGTCATCTCATTTTAATTTACAGCCCTGAAAGTGAGAGATAAAGTTAAACAATGAACAGGAGGAGAAAGGCACGGTCTTTGCCTGTGCAGGAGAGCTAGCAATGGAAGCCAGGCAAAAAGAGATTTCTTCTCCTGTCTGCAACACCTGAGCTGCCTCTTTGCTCAACTCTTTCCAAGGCTGGAGCAGAAGAGAGAATGCCAAGTCCCTGAATGAATTTTGTGAACAAAGAAGCCAGTTCCTGCCAAAGAAGCTGAAAACAAGACTGCTCAAAGTGAAACATATTTTAAGTATCATTTGGAGGTGAGTGTTTTTGTCTTCTAAAACAACGTTTTTGTGGCATTAGAAAACTGTGAGTCCAAGTAAGACCCCGCTAGCAGCAAGTGCTGCCCTTGGGCTTCCACCCTGCTCAGGGACATCAAAGTACAAAAGGAGATTTCTAAGCACAAGACCCACTAGCTTCCACAGGAAAAAGAGTTCCTAGAGGTGACAGACAACTTTGGACTTCTTTCTGGAAGGTGTAACACTTTAGAGTGCCACAATCCCCTGGTTTGGCACCAGTGCTGCAGCCCCGTGCCCTGAGCAAAGGAGTAGCACCAAGGGCTTTAGCCACTTGATTCTGAAGTGAATGACAAATCTTATCATCTTCCTTATTAGAGCTACTCTACTGGCTTAAAAGCAGTAAAGTTCTGGAACCAAAGTTACACTAAAATAAATCAGCATGTGTCCTTGCTACTGAATTCTCTCATTATTTTGCTTATTACTCTCAAATGATTTTGAGGAACTTATATCTGCATATTATTAAAATTCTCTTAAATGGTTATTTTCTCAGGAAACTAAATCAGAAATATATTATCTGTTGTTATAGCTGCTATTTTCTTGCTTTCATTAGCCCAGTGAAACATTCTCACAGACTGTAGTAACCCACTGTGCAATACTAACAGGAGAAATGGAAATGTACAGGTCTGAGGCAACCAAGAGACACAAGCATCTCACACAAAGTGCCAGGAACACAGACAGGTACATCATACACAGGTCATACTTAGTCTGCCAAGTTCAAAAAGGGACTCAGAGTTTGACTGGAGCCACTGAAAACACACTGTCAGCCACCAGAAGCATACAATCACTGCAAAGGGACACTGGCTCTGCAAGGGTGGTGTCTGCTTAAACCAGACAGGGAAACCACGTTACTTCTTGCATCTGTTGAAAGGGAATTTTATTGAGCTGGCTTTTTTTTGTGTACAGTGTAATCCCTCATGGTCTGCTATCCAATTTGTAAGGTGGGTTAAATTGGCAAAACGTTCTCATTCTCCAATGTATCCTGGAGTGAAAGTTACTCATGTATGTTTATATGCAGTGGGGGTTGTAAACATCTATATAGCTGTAGAATCTGTTTCTAAAATTGTTACAAAAATGGTTATGAAATGGCTATTAGTATTCCAAGTTGCAAATTAAAAGCTCTTCTCTGGTGCTACAAAACCAGCTGGCATCACGAACTGGAAGATGGCATGGTGAGAGGGAAAAGAACTAGCTCTGAGGTGGGCAGGGAAAAGGGACAGAGTTGATTAGAAAAAACTGTGGGCCACATCCACTCTAACCACTTCAAAAGGAAACCAGAATACATCTTACACCTTCCAAGCTGACTGGCTATGAAGGAAGCAGCTGTCCCCAACACCCCACCACATCCTGCAGGTAGGTGTTATGTAAGATGTTGATATATGTTGATGACACCTGAATTTCCAAGGTCAGCCTCACTAAAGCTGAAGCACCTCTGCAGGGTGACAGTGCTGCATCTTTACCATAAGCACCCTGGTGATGGAGATCTCCTCTCCTATTTCACCCAAGATGCTGAATGCATCATCTGAAAACAGCTTAGGCCTGGAAATTTCATGCCAAACCAAGTCTTTGATCCCTCAGCATAGTTCATTGCTGATGACCCACTGGGAAAGCACTTCAGGTCCATCATTAATAAGCTCTGTCTTAAAGGGTAATGAGAACTGGGTGCTTTAGGAGACAATAGCTTATCCATCATCAATCAAGATCTGAAGTTTTTATACAGATGATTTAAGAAGAGTTGGACTGTGCAAAATTGAAATGTCACATTTGTATTGGGAGATGGGGGGCGTTTGGTAATGAAAATGAGAGTTTTAACCTTCTCCATTTCAGCTCAATGACCATGCTCAAAAGCTCATGGATGTGGAATCTATGTTCCAACTAGAAGCCCCAGACAGCCTTCGATCTCAATTATACAATTTCAAGTACAGTTTATTTGGGTCATTAGCTGGAAGTCAGTTTCAAGGCTTGACGGTAACAGCAAGATATTCTTTATTTCTATCAAAAGCAATCAGTGTTATGTGCAGCCTGCGGGTTTGTTCTTCCAACTGCTCAATAAATAAGAACACCGGGTTGTAGAACCTGAGCATAAATCTTCTAATCCTAGCCACCTGTTTTGCTGTTTAAATAAAAATTGATCATTTGATTACCATTCACTGAGTTGGATGGGGTACCCTTCTCATTACAGAAGTGTGTGAAGACAGGCTCACAGGGTTCTTTTAACGATTCAGATACTTCATTAGAGGACAACAGGCTCTGGGCCACTCTTTTTTAGCCATCTTCCCAAAGAGAATATCTGTTTCATGAACAGATTCATGTTCAGCCAGAGAAGACACTTGTACTAGGATTATTCCTCTGTGCATGCCTTGAATTCTTCTTTCTCATGGCCTTATTAAAATAAAACACCAAATCATTTACCTGGTTAACTCTGTAAAAGGAAAAAACACACTGCAAAATATCCAGCTCTTTGGGATGAACACCCCAGAGTCACAAGGAATGTTCCATGATCAATTTTTTCTTTGGGAAGTACCTGTACATATGTGCAAGTCTGTGTCAGGCTGCTGGACACCACTTCATCCTATGCCCTGCGGCCACTGGGCACAAAATGTGTCAGACACATGGCCCCAAAGGGATCCAAAATACTACAGAAGAGAGTAGCAACAGCTGAATCCAGTGAGTAACACAAAGCCCCTACAACCACCCAGAAGAGAACACGGGTGTGAACTCAGTTTAAGATGTGCTTGTGCTCATAAGAAACAGGCCTGTTCTGAAGTGTAATTGTTTTACTCCTGTCATGGGTTGCAGTGCAAAATGTAACCAGAGCTGTGTTATTCTGTCACCATGTGTTGGAAACTGGAGTGGGAGGTGGTGCAATCTTCTGTCCATGGGTCAGCTGATAAGGAACCAGCTGGGGCAGTTTCTTTATCTCTTCCAGACCCATCCTCCCTCTAGGGACAGATCTGCTGCTCATGGGACACTGAGTCTCTCTGATAAAATTCCATCATCCCATTGGGAAATGCTCCAGCCAGGGGGAGGAGCCAAGCATTCCTACCTGGATAAAAGCCTGAGATTTGGACCACCAAGGCAGCCTTTTCCACTGGACTCCCAGAGGAAGACCAGGCCCATCCATCACCACTGCACCTTCAGAGGAAACCTGCACCTTTCTCCAGGATCACTGCTCCACCAGAGCCACATCTGCCACTGCAGGAGGGCTGCAGCCACCATGGAATGGCACTGCCACCAACACCCTGACCCACAGGGGGTCAGCTTGGATTCTGACTCTGACAGTGGGCTTGTTTGTTTTGTAATACTGCATGCTTGCTTTATTTTAGTTCTCCTAATAAAGAACTGTTATTCCTATCCTCATATCTTTGCCTGAGAGCCCCTTAAATCCAAAATTATAATAATTTGGAGGGAGGGGGTTTCCATCCTTTGTCCCAAGGGATACTCCTGCCTTTCTTAGCAGACCTGTCATTAAACCATGACAACTCAATACACTTAGCTTGTGCTGAAGGAAATGATCTCTGTCCCTAATCCTGCTAGATTCACTGATCTTAGTGGTTTCTCCCTTTAAGCCACCTTGCAGCGACCACAGCAGCTTCTGCCTACTTGGATCTTGATTCCCTGAAGTACCCAGGCCCAGGTTTACATTTAAACCATTCCCCTCCCCTCCACTCTGGAGGAGGCTTTTTGCTGTGCAATAATTATTCTGCTTTGACGAGAGAGATTCAAATCAAGGTTACTTTTGTTATCCACACCCCTGCCATCAGCATTACCTGTCCTTGATGTTAAATAACCAGGCAGACAAAACACTGTCTGACCAGCCCCAGCTCTGCCATTTCCTTTGCAGATGGTAACTGCAGGAGCAGCACTACCTGTTTACAACTTTACTCACCTCATTTTTTTCCCACCATGAGCTTTTCAAAAGCTGTTTGACCCTGTTGACTTTGCAGGAGGAGCTTTCCTCTAATATATTGGCTCTGCTACAGGGATAATAATTTTCAGGACAAGATGCTAATTGCCTCACTTTGTCCAGTCAAATTCTGAACCTGGTGTCAGAAGCCAAGTGCCTTGAGTTACTGTTTACTCAATATAATTCATAGGAGATTAAGAGATATAAACCTTACAACCAGAACAATCCAAGGGGCTTCCTGTGGGTTGCTCCAAGTGAGGGAGAGGCAGAACAAGCCTAAAGAAGTAATGACTGGAGAGAAGGGACCTCTAATTGCAGCCTGCCTTTACCTAAAGGAAGACTATAGGGGAATACAGACTCTTCTCAGAAGAGCCCAAGGAAAAGAGGCAACAGGCACCAGCTGCAATATGGGAAACACTGATTAGAATTCAGAAAAGTACTGTTCCCAGCTAGAGTGTGGTTAAGCACAGGAGCAGAGTGATCAGAGAAGTGGTGCTATCTCCATCTCTAGAGATTCTAATAAACAATGAACAACCTAATTCTTGTCTGAAGCTACCTTGCTCTTTGCAGAAGATTGGACCAGATGACCTCCAGATATTTCTTCCAACTCAAATTATTTTGTCCTTCTACAGTTATTAATCATCTACTACCACAATACTTACAGCACTCCATTAGCAATCCATTCTCTCAATTTTTATGAAAGCATACTTTATTTTTCACTTTTACCTACTTGTCACAGCAATGGCTGCTCTGAAGCTGCACAGATAAATTTGGCCATTACAGAAACCTAAGCTGGCTGGCCTAGTTTGTTATAGAGCAGAAGTAAATGAGTTCCCAGGTGAGGCAATGATAGGTTGGGGCCTCTGCCAATCCTATTCAATCCTGAGTGCAGACACATCACAGGGTAGAGATGAAACCTTGACCAATCTGTTGTTCAAGGGTGGGAATTTTGAACCCCCTATAAAAGGGAGCACCCAACAATAAACTCCAGCTGTGTCACATGAACTCGCTGGGTTCAGCTGTGTGCCTGGCTTCAAAACTGCAACCCCGTCATACAACCTACTGGTAAGCATCTGGTGATACAAAACACCCATCTGGAAGATGACATATTTAAAAGCATGTCATGTGTATGTATAAAGAAACGCCTCAGTATTTAAAATAGAGAGCCTATGTCACTGTCACTGTCCCCCATTTCACGTGAAGGGGACATGTGGACTAAGAAGAATGACAAAACTGCTGCCCTTCAATCTTCCAATTTTTGGTTAGCAAAAAGAAAATCTCATTCATTTAAGTCACTGGAGTGAATCAGTGATGAGTTTCAAATTACTGCCTAGGGAGAGAGTGACACATCGCTGGCTCACCCTGGAAGACACTCCTGTGCTCAGTAAGAGCAGCAAATGGCAACAGCCAGGAATGAGCTCTCATTTCATTCACAGCAGCCAGGACTTGATCCTCAGGTATCCCAGCCCTCCCTGATGGGGATACCTGTGTCCCAGTTACAGGAACACACTCATGAAGGGGTGAGCTAGTTCTGCAGGGTCCTGCTGTGTGCTTCTTCAGAGTCCTCTGATGACACACCATTCCTGGGCAGTGCTTACCTTCCAGGTGTTCCAAAAAACACACCTCTGAGTATGGACTTCAGTCAGGACACCCAGCTGTGGACATCATCATTAAAACCTTCTCAATCCAAACCAAATCTTCTTTCCCCTGCCCCATTCACAAAAGGAGCAGAAGAGGCAAAAATCTGTTGTGCACTGGGTGCACCAACAGGACAAAGTCTCCTTGGTATCCCAGCAGGCTCCAGAAAACCTGGAAGCTCTGACAGATACCCCAGTACTGGAATTTATTTCTGCTGTCTGGTTATCTTTAACAGTGACCATCACATGGAACATAATCTGGTGTAATGACCCAAAGCAGTTGTATCAGCACTTGCCTTGCCTGTGTCTTTCACAACCCAACCCTGTTTTCTGCATCAGGCACCCTCCAAATTTGTTCAGTGAAGGCTGAACAAACCTCAGTGCCACTTTGTGTGCCCTCTTGAAATGCTACCTATGCCCTACAGCATCACATTGATCAGCTGACACACAACCAAACCAGCTTTCCTGACTCACCACTGCTGTTTCACATTCATTTTTCCTCATAATTTCTCCAGAGCTTTTGCTGCAATTGGAATGTTTCTCCAGGTGAGTGGCTCCTGTTCCTGAGGGGCAGCATATTTACTTGCCAGCTCTACAACAATGTGATTTACTGCCAGCAGAGCTTCCTAGTGCCTCCAGGGCATTACCATCAGCTGTAGATTCTTCCACAAACTCCTCAGTGAGCACCAGTCCAGGTGTCCAAGGGGTAAGACTGCAGATGCATTCTTCAACCATCCTCCTTCACATCTGACTGCTCAGAGTTTTGGTGTAAGACACAGGAAACAAACCTTACTGTCCTTCTGCTCCAACAGGGACTCACCCCACCTCCTTCTTTCCCTGATGTCAAGAGCAGGCAGGCAGCATTCAAGAGAATCTGGAGAATTTGGGGAAGCAGTGAAGAGAGAGTCCTACTCCAGGACAGAAAAAGAGGAAACTGATGCTCAGGTTCACGTAATAGATATGAGGTCCATTGAAGCAAACAGAACTTGTAAAGAAACCACCTCTCCACTGAAGACTATCTTACATTTCACATCATTTCTGTGGGCTAAATTTGAGAAATGGCACTGAGAGAACTTACTCTTGTTTTTTCCCCTGAAGTTTTCGCAGAGTCCTCTCCTCACAGGATATTCATCTCATTTCTTCAGCCAGGATAAGGCTGCGTTCTTTGACTGATACACTTTTGTATTGCCAGGACAGACCCAAGCATTTAAAAGCCTCTCCTGGCTAGTACATTTGCTATATAATATTTTGATCAATGACCACGTAATGTTTCATGTTTGCTGCTGGCAGCTCTCAGTCTGTCCCTTCCCTCAGTTGAGAGATGGAACTGTGAGACTGCCATGTCCCTTTTCTCCTGGCATCAGCTCTTTCTATGAGAGGAAATTCTGCATGACAGTTTGTCTGGCACTGCTGCTGCACCCAGACCAGCTTTCCTCATGGCAGTCAAGCAGCAGGAGGAACAGAAACCTCAGCAGGGCCAGGGGCATCTGAATGCAGCAGGGCTTCCCTGCAGCACCCTCATGAGCTCCAGCTCTGGCATTATCTGGTGCTGTATTTCCCAGTTCTTTTCACACAGCCCCTGACAAACCAAGCAGGCTGCTTTCTATCCCAAGCACATCTGGCACTCAGGCCTTAAACTTGGCAAACAGACTGATGGCCTTCTGTCTTGGAGTGCAAGTGCCTCAAGTACATCCTGATTGGCATCAACAGGCAGAAATTCCTTCTCTCTTTGAAAAAGATAGTCAAGATTGGGATGTAGTGGTACTTTCCTCCATTTTCTGAAAGGCTGTAAAAAATTACTGGCTCCATAGAGCCCTTCTCTTTCAAAACTGTCATAATGTGGCTTGGAATAATTCTGGCAGGGTGCCCAGACCCACGTCCAGCTGCATCCTGAATTTCAGTACAAGTATTTGCATACAGGCTAGTAATTGACATGCAGCTGGTTTTATGCCAGCTCCAGCAATTGCATAACCCAACTAATCTTTTCTCTGGGCTCAAAAGAGGAGACTGTGTCTGCTGAGCTTAAAATTTCTGGATGGGATCTGTTCAAGTATGCTCTCACATTTCTATGCCACGCTGTTAACCTCTCCTGAGATACAGTGCTGACTCTTCAAAGAGGAATTTTAATTGAAATTTGTCTGAGGTAGGAGGTGCCTCTGCCTTTCCCTGGCTCTCCTGTGCTCAAACTGGGAGAATGACATGAAAATCCTTCCCTGCACAGAGGACTGTGGAGGGACTCCTCCTTGACTCCTACAATCTGTAAGACCTTGGATTGCACTTGCCCTCCCAGTGCTGTGGCTGGGGACAGCCAGATAATCAAAAGAAGGCCTGGAAAGTGAGGAACATGCATGTTAATCAAAGTGCTCAGTAAGGCCTTTGTAAGTTCATAGGTTTGAGAAGGTCTGAGCCCCTACTATCCCAGCTCCTATTTAGTCCCCTTTAACTGCCATCATTGCTAAGAGGTCTCTGTCAGTCCTGCTTCTTGCTTTTGAATGCTCATTACAATCAGGTTTCAGATCTGATGGGGTGTCAGGGAGCATGTCTATGCAGCTGAGCCACAGACCCTGTGGTAACACAGATAACATATTCCTGCTAACAGTTCTCTGTCCCCAAAACTCTCATGCTTTCTGTGATGGTCATATTTGACCACACCTTTTTGACCTTATTACAGCTGTTTTCTGTGCATCTGTCATAAGGCAATAGTGAAACAGTGGAAACCACTAAAATGTGGCTGCTATGTAAAAAATATCCAGAGTTCAGGCTAATTTTCTTTAAACTATGTGTTTGTTTTGCACAGCCTGGGTTTTGGTGGGGGGGGGGCTACAGAGGTGGTTTCTGTGAGGAGCTTCATCATGTCCAGCAGAGGCAGTCCCTGATGGATCTGAAGATGGACCAGCTGCTGGCCAAGGCTGGGCAATGAGAGGCTGGAAACACCTCTATGATAACAGATTGAAGAGGAAAACCCAAACAAAGTGGGGCACAGTTTGTTCTAGACAGAGAAGAGGAGGAGGTGAGAACATGTGAGGGAAAAAACACAGGAACACCAAGGGCAGTGGGGAAGGAGGGGCAGGAGCTGCTCCAGGGGCCAGAGCTGAGATTGCTCTGCAGGCCCTGGTGAGACCACGGGGAAGCAGCTGAGCCATGGGGATCCCTGGGGGATTCACAGGGGATGGAGAGATCCACCCCCAGCCCCTGGGGATCCACAGGGGATGCAGAGATCCACCCACAGCCCCTGGGGATCCCTGGGGGATGCAGAGATCCACCCACAGCCCCTGGGGATCC
>VZTB01012341.1:0-99769 GCA_013397245.1 Thryothorus ludovicianus | reverse complement strand
CAGGGGAAGAACTCCTCTCCCAGAGCAGTGGCAAAAACCCTGGGGTGACAAACTGACCAAACCCAACCCCCCCCCACCCCATCTCCCTGAGCTGTCAGTGGGAAGGAGGGAGGAGATGGGGGAAGAAAAGATGTTTTTAACACTTATAACAGACTTATTTTACTTCTCATTATCCTCCTCTGATCTTTCTAGTAATAAATTCACTTTGAAACTTAAAGTTGAGCCTGTTTGCCCTTGAAGTGTTTCCTCCCAGTCCTTACCTCAACTCATGAACTCCTCGTTAACTTTCTTTTCTCTCTTCTCTGCCCAGCTGTGTCAGGAGAGGGTGAGTGAGCCACTTTCATGGGTGCCTGGCTTTGGGCCAGTGTCAAACCACAACAAACTATTAACCTCAAACCAGATACTCAGGCGAGACAAATAAACACATGTGAATTCATGCCAAAATAACCACTTTGGATACATGGAGCTAAAGCAATGGGTGGCAAAGTGCTAAGCAGAAGAGATAGTTCAGGGTGAGTGCATTCACTGTTTTATGACCACCATCACTCTCCTCAAGTGTTCCCTAGTTCTTCTTGCTGCTCTTAAGTAGGAGCCCTTCTCATCCTCCACCAATCCTAATTTTAACAACATCTCACCCTCCCTTCTGGCTTTTTAAAAGCAACAATGAAAACCCTCTTCTTTCTTTCCTTCCTTCCATCGATATTTTGATGGTTACAAACATTCTCCCAAGACACCCCTTTCTTCCCCCAGCACAGGAATTACAGTGAAGCCAAACTGCTCTCAGTGATGCTGCAGTAGATCAGGAGAGATGCTGTAGCCTGTTGTGACATGGAATTAAAACTGCAGTGAGATCTATGTCTCCATGAACAGGACACACTCAGCTCTCAGCAGTGGCATCTTCTGACCTGTTCCTGTATCCAGGAGCATGGGCTGCTTTCCTGGACGTATTTAATAAGAGAATATATATTCTTCCTGGTTAAAGGGTCGGTTTAACTGCAGTTAAACCAGCCCAGTCTCTCTCTGCAGGCAGCAAATGTGTGCTTTGTCCTTGTCTACACTCCTGCTAAACTGCAGCTGGCACTGATTGATGGTGTTTGTTTCAGTGAGATCATTTTTAATAATGTAGACAACAGGAGGGAAGATCAAGTGCCCTGACCCACCAATTCTGCTGTACTAACTGCTATCCTTAGCAATAAGAACAAGTCTTGGTAATTTTTTTTGCCAAAGGCCTTCCCAAATAATTCTACACAAGAGAGGGGGAGCAGTCAAACAGCCCATGGGGTGTCAGCGGAGTTTCTGAGGGGGAACCAAAGCAACTCCTCCCAGCCTCAGGGCTCAGCTCAGTCAGATTCAAGCCTGAATCTCTTCCCCTACACTGCCCAAGGTTACCTTTGTGGCTTCTCTTACCATGGCCTTTAGGATCATAAAGTATAAACAAATAAATCATTCTACAAGATCTCCTGAATGATAATTTCATTCTCAGTCCATGGAGCACCATGCCCAGTACTAAGAAATACTGGTAAAGGGATGGGAATATTCATCAACCCAGTATAGGGAGGGATGGTGTTCTTCCAATTATTGTAACTCTTTGTCTTTAATAACCTATCTTTCTCTTGAGCTTCAGATGTCCTTTTTCAAATTGCATAGGCAGCGTAAGGCTGCAGAAGTTATAAACCTTGATATGCCTGGTCTTCAAAGGCTACAAAACATCTGTTGGCTGGCAAGAACAATTAATTAGCAAAATTGAAAAGATGCTTCCTTTTTACAAAGGCTTGGATGAAGCAGGGGAGGGGGAGGTGACTCCAGGAAAGTGAAGCCTAGTGAAGGCCTGTAAGCTGTGTGCCTCTGGGCAAATTCCCAAGGCTGAAATTTCAAGGAATTTAATGCTTCTTAATTCCACAGGATCTTTAATTACAGCCAAGAGAAGGCAATGAGATGTGATGTCAATGTTTAAATGAAAATCAAGATAATAAAAAGCCTGTCAAATTTACCAGCCAGTCTCCCAGACATAGTCCCACACACGCTGAGCACCTGGGTGGGTGCTTGGAGAAAATAACCAATTCCATGAACACAGTGACAAGAGAGATAAATAAAAAGGCTGCCCACACCTTCATAGAGGCTGTCTCCTCATTTTGTCTGAATGATCTCTGGAAATAAGAGTGCTGGTACATGTGCACTTTGGGAAGAGCTCATACTCTCACATGAATTGGACCAACATCCACTTAAAAACCATCCTAGTAATTATGGACTTAATTACAGGTTTGGGTGTTTGTAAGACATTTTTTTTTTGGAAAGTAAAGCTAACCCTTCTAACCCTTCTAGCTTAATACCCCTCAAAGGTTCAACAAAACTCCCACTGGGCCCCTGCACAGGGTGCATGTGTGTTGCCAACTCCACTCTGCAGTTTTAGGATGTCTGGTTATTTTTCATCCAAAAGCTGCCAAGTACATCCCAGGGGAGCTTAGGAATTACTTAGGAATTTATTTTTTTTTTTTTCAAAAAAGAAGCAATATTCCTCCTCTGCCTGTCCCAAGGCTGGAGAAGCAGCACTTTCTTTGTAGGAATTTACAGTGCTCATGCCTAGCACAGGTCACAAGCAAAGCAGGGCTCCAGCTGAGGGCATCAGCTCCCACTGTATCCATCTCTGCTGGGAATTTGCCCTGTGTGAACCTGTCTGGGAAGGGCTAGGCTGGCTCACCTGCGAAGAAGAACTGGGTGACAGAAAGAATTTGGATAAGCAGGCTCAGCTCAGGCTCCTCCCCTGCCCAAGCCCTTCCACCAGCAGCAGTGTCAGCTCGCCCCAAGCCAGCTCCAGCCTCGCTCCTTCATGTGAGGTGAACAAAGGAGAAATGTCCCTGACTGCACACCAGGACTCAGCACAAGAGGGACAAAGTGCCCAGAGCTCCAGCAGCCCCTCTCAGATCTCTGGATTCCCCCTTTTACCAGTCTGGGATGCACCACATCAATCTCTGGGCAGCTCTAAGAGTGCCCAGTGTCTCTGTGTCGCTGTGCGGGACACAAGGACACACGGACACCTCTTGAGAAAGTTGAGAACAAGCGTTTATTAAACATTTGACTCCAATATTTATAGCATGTCCACAGAGACCAGGGATTGGAGAAGAAGGCTGACACCTCTCCTATCCCATTGGTAAAGACAATTGTCCATCAGTTGTTTCCTCACAGGAAAAGTATGAAAAACAACTTCGTCTTACCAAACGGACTATTGATAAAGACACTTCCAAGTGTGAGAAAGAAGCTAGCTACAGTAAAAACAACCAGTTAGAAACTGCACTAAGAAAAGCCTGAAAAATCAGGGCGACATCTCTGGGACCCAACAGACCCTGCCACAGGTGCTGATGTGTGGTAGAAAGGTAGAGAAATTATAAAAGAAAGGCCTCATAAAATCAGGCCTTGCTCTGCTAAATTAATAGCTAGCTTGTACCTTATATGTGCAGCCAAAGTAGCTTGCAAGTTCTTATGTGAAATAATCTCGGGAGTGAGTTCATTAACACAATAAACTATTCTTGGGTGAAAAACAACTGCAGCTGCAGTAAATAAGAAATCTGCCTCATGAGAAACAGGGAACAAAATATGTAAACTAACCAAGAATAGAGAGATTTGATGGACAAGTAAAATACCTTTTACTGACCAATGAGTGAAGTGCACGCCTTTGGTGAAAGGAATGCATAAAAGGGAAAACTTGGCTGAAATAAAAACTTTTTCTGCCTTGAAACTTTTGGTAGTTGCTGTGTTGCGACTGCCTCTACAACGACACAGACACCTCTCCTGAGGTATGGAAGAGGTGCTTTAAGTCCAAGCAAATTTGAACCTGAACTTTGAGTTTAGCTGCCTAACTCTGACACAGAAATGACAGCTGCATCTCTCCAGCACAGCAGTGCCAGCAGGCCACAGGTGGCACTCTCACTGTAAATTGAAATTAAACCTGTCAGGTGCATAGCAGGACTTAGAGGGATCTAAAAGAAATCTCTGTTTAGGAAAAGGCCCCATAAAGATCCTCACTGCATTGGTTTAAAAGAGGACAGAAGAAGAATATGGCCACACAACAAATACACAAGAGAACAACCTTAAGACGATAAACAAACATCCATAATTAAAGATTAAGGATTTTTTTCAGTTATTTTGATTTCTTTTCAGAAATAATTAACCTTTCCTAGCATATGAAATGTTTGTGCCAGACAAGAATAAACAGAAGACTAAATAAGTCTCAAGGCTGAAAAAAAAAATCAGATCTTCTGTGCAGTCATGGGGTTCCTGTACATTTTCCCTTTAAACCCATAACTCAGTTTTATATTTACTTTGTTAATTAAAACTGAGATTTATTAAATTTGTATCTTAAAAATCCAATAAAGAAGAAGCCACCATAGGCAAAAGCATTTCCCTGGGTACAGCTGTTAAAGTGGGCTATCAATCAGCCATGAACAGAGACACAAACCCGACTGTGCCTATCAGAAAATCATAAATGCACATCCCACTGATGGAGGGAAGTTTAGATTATTAGCAGCATGTGCCATTATCCCACAAAATACAGAACTGTGTTCCATACAGGCAATTGCAAGATTATTTTTTTTCCCCTCTAAGGTATANTATTTTAATAATGCTTTCTATTATTTTTCCTATTATTATTATTCTTCCAGTAATATTTAGCTCAGAAATTAATTCAATGCAAGCATCCTGCACACAGAGAAACTGGAGAGCAGATAGGGCTCTATAAATAAGGGATACCACAAACATGCTGTTCTTTCCCTCTGAATTTTTTCCAATAATTTTGAACTGTTCATTAAATAACCAATACTCTTTGCCTGAGCAAGCAAGACACTGAACTAAAAAGTAGAGCTGCCCTGAGAGCTTTCATGTGCTTCCCCTGGCTGAAAGCTATGCTGAATTTTATTCAAGATGAATACATTGCCTGGCTCTTGTGAAGAGCGTGTTGGGTCAGAAACTGGATGGGATGTTAACACAAACTTCTGAGCTTCTCTCTCACTGCTTGAAAAAGTACATATTAAAGAGAGAAGAGTCTTTAACTTTTAACTTGGCTCGGATTTGCAGAAGGATGTACTGACTTGAGAGGTTTCTGTTTGTTTGTTGATACATTGTGTAATTAACCTTGTGCTTTGGACTGATGAACTGCTAAAAAACCTCGGGTATGTGTCAGCATCCTTCTAAATGAAACACATCCAGTCTTCTTACATGCACTAACAGCTGTAACAGCCAAATAAAGCCTAATTATACAAATTATTACAGCCAATATTTTGGCCTGAATGTGGCTTTATATGGTGGTGCCAAACAGTAGTAATGTGTAAGAGGTGAAACTTGTAATGAAACATTAACTCTAGGCTTTGAGTCTCTTTACTCTCTATGCAAGTGAGATTTCTCAAAGACTACAAACACGTTGTGCTGTTGCTCTCAAATGTTTTCTTGTGTTTGCTGCGATTGTTTGCACATGTGAATTGCTTGTGTATCACTTAGAACCAGAAAAATCCATGTGGATGACCTGAAATGTCTTTCACTGCCTACTATGGCTGTGAGGATTCCTACCAAGAGCTAGAAATGAATGCCAGGAGCAGCACAAGCAGCCACCACACCCTTCAAATAACTAGATTTAACTCCACTGCAATGGTTTTATCAGCACCTTCTGCAGAGATACTCATTAATTTGTTAATTTGTGTTAATTTGACTGAATTGCTCATTAAAATATTTTCTTTTGAAATGAATATGAAATCATCCTGGGTAACGTGAAAGTATTTCTATCACTACTGAACTTTTCATTTGCATAAAATCAGTGCTCATGTATATTATTAATATATTACTTACTAGTACAAAATGGAGTGACCCATTTAAAGGCCAATCTAATGCTCAAAAAGGCAAATAAAAATACAAAAGACTCGTGTGGATTTTAAATTAATCAAGGCCTTCAGGAAAATTAATTAACACCCAAATAACTGTCACTCCTGAGCTGTTATCAGCTCCCAGCCTGGCAATTAGGAACTGGAACAGTACTTGATTGATACAATAACAGTACTTAAATTAATGAAGCAGATAATGCCTATAATCAATGAGAAAAACCTAGAAAGGGTCTTGGTGCATGTTATTATACCTCAAAAGAGTTGGTTTCTTTGGATTTCAGTTTGTCTCAGTTTACTAAACGTGGCTCCTTCTATAGGGATTTAATCTCCTTATGCACACAGCAGTTAAAATGCCAGATGATCAATCCCAGAGAGTTTGCAAGTTTATGGGACACAAAACTTACAGGAAATTTTGGCTGCCTTTCCTTAAAAGCCTTTGCTGACTTTTTAGTGGCAATCAGTTGGCAAACCAGAATTTCAGAACTTCTCAGATCTGGGGCAGATGGAGAATGCACTGGTGGGTTTAGAAGTCAAAATGAGACCACTGGAAAGTGTCTCCTCAGTGAATTCAAGTTCTCAGACCACTCTGCACACTCACAATCCTACAGAAGCACATGGTATTTTCATTTCTGACAGATTTTAAGCCACACCTGCTGATGCCCTACCCTGGTGACTCTTCTCAGGGGTGGGAGCTTTCACTCATTACAGAATATTCCAGGGCTTACTGCAACTGGCCTTTAGCCAGCTTCCCACAGAGAAAGCCAGAGTAACTCGAAGATATTTAATCATAGCCTGACACTCCATATTTCTCCATCACTGACAGGACCATCATCCTTCAAAAGTCCATTTCCAACTCAGCTGTCTGAGAAAAATGAAAAATCATTCCTCTAAAAAGTCTAAGCAAGGGGAAAATAAAAAAGATAAACAGATTGGACCTAATTTAAAAGTTGTTTGGAATGGAAAATGACATGAGAAGACACAAGCACTAGTTTATTTAGGACAACACTCTCTGGCATGGGCCTAAATGCCCATTTTTGGTGAAGTCAGGCAAGTGGTCTTTCCCAAAGCTTTACTTCTCCAGGGGATTCATATTGTAGAGATAATCTCAGTAGAGATATGATGTCCTTTCTCTAGCACCTGTCACATCCCCCCTTTCTTGTCTTGCCAAGCTCTCCAGGGGCAATGCCTGCTCTCTGGAGTAGCAAACAGAAGGCATCTGTCAGAATGCCAGAGGTTGTCATTAAAAACAAATGGAGAAATAACAACAAAATAAAGAAAACACCCAGTGCTTGGGAGCCTCTGCCAAAACCTCTCCAGTTTAAGATGTCACTATTGCTGTAACAAAAGGACTGGTTGAAATGCACTTACACATGCCAGTGTCACTACCTTCATAGATTGCTGGATCAATTCCTGGCTGCATGAACAATTTTGTGCTCTGCTTTATTCCAAGAGTAAATACCACTGTTCAAAAAACCCCCACAACCCAAAACCTTATAAGCTCTGCTAAAAGTATATTGCCAAAGGATGCAAGCCCATGCCTTCTATCAAAAATGTGAATCAAATATGACACCTTATAAGTTTTTCAAATCAATTGTTACCATTTTATTTAGTTTATTTATATCAACAAGCATAAAGAGCAACTTGCATCTACCCAAAGAAAAAGAGGGAGAAAAAAGGGCAGTTGTGCAGGGAACTGGGAGTTCTGAAATGCTCTGCATTTATACAGCACTGAGAGGGAAAACCCAAAGGATGCAGTTCCAGAATGAAGTTCACATTGATTCCTATTTCCCACACACTGCTGGATCAAATACCATACCCATTATTTATGACTGGAGGTTCTTAAGTAATAAAAACCCCATAAAACATCCCATTTTTTCCTTCTCCCTTGTATATACACTCATTTTGCAAAAATGAGTGTGTTCTTGCTTCAGCCCAGGGCGATCTGCAATCCATCCCACTACCACCCAAGACAGCACATTTAAAACAGGAAAGCTACAACTATAGTAAATGACACTCCAAGATGTTTTGTTTAATACTGGTTTTGGCACACCTGTGAGGTTTCTAGGCCAGAAACCAAAACTGGCAGTAATCTGCCGTGATATTTCTGGTACAAAGGCCACAAAGGAAAGGCATTTGGTCATAAGAACCAATCCAAGGCAATTTCTAGTATCACCAGCTCTCTCAGCATTCTTTTCATTGCACAGTACACAATGATGAGCAATGAAAGAAGGCAGAGATCATGAGAAAACACTCAAAATCTACAAAAAGTAGCTTCCACACAGGATTTCCCTTCTCCCTCTTAAAATTCAGATTGAATGTTATACTCCAAAGCAATTAAAATAACCTCCTGAAATGTCAGCAGTGCCATGAATATGGTGGGGGGTGGTCTATGGCCAGGAAATCATCTCATCAAAGCAAGGCTCTTAGAAAGTTTTCCCAGCAGCTGAGGTACAGCATTTTCCTGATGTTATCACTGACTAAAGGAGATAAAGCTGATTGTTACTAGTAAGATTCAATTTCTTGACAAATCACAGGCATAAGTAGTCATGGGTTGCACTCTGATTTTAGCCTTTCTTTAGGACTATGCATAAGAGGTGGCAACATGAGAAATGAGTAACTTACTGCAACTCAGAAAGAGGTAAAACAGCTGATGCATTCAAGGAACCAGATGTTCTTGTGAATACTTGAAACTTGAGTTGAAGCCATCTGGTCTCAATGCTTTGCCACTTGGAAGATGTGATACTGCACTCTCAACTTCCTCTGTTGATATCGCTGATTCTAACTGAGCTTTCTTTTCCTCTGAGGGTCATGGTGGTTTTAACTTTCTCCCAGAAATGACACCTGTACTCAAAAGTAACACTTTAATTTTCCAATGTGGGAGGAAATTTAAATAAAAAAGAACAAAGGCCCCGTATGTTATTTGTTCCCCATGTGCCCCAAGCATTGGAAGGGGATCATTAGGTATCAGTAACAGACTGACTTCTCCAAATCTCAGTCTTTGCACTTCAGTTGCAGGTGACACTTGTTGTCTTGACACCATGAGGCAGGGGAGCAATGAACTTTAGCCTGCACAGCCCAGGCAGTTATTTTTAAGACCTTCTGCTCTGTGTCTAGGACGCCTAGGCTGCCAGGGCTGTCCTGTGGGTGTTCTTATCTCACACCAGAGACCTGTTTCACAGGGATTTCTCAGGTGGTGCAACACTGCCAGGGCAGCCCTACCCTTCACCTTTCCGTCAACTTGCCAAGGGTTATCACCACGTAAGAGAGCTGTGGAGACAGCCAGTGGCTACACCTGGAGGCCAGCAGCTTCATCCAGAGCTTTTTGAAACCAGAAGCACCGGAGTGCTCTTATTTTATCAGTGCTGAGGCCTTAGCAGAGCTCTCCAGCCTGAGGAGCTATGCTTATTTACAGCACTTGAAACTCCTGCAATCCTGCATCTTCAGCTCTGCCCTTCAGGCATGTTATTTCTGCCTTCCAATGTACTTGCCCTCTCTGAGAGGTCACAAGTGACCACTCAGGAGGAAGATGTTCCATCAGGATAAATGCCAACTGCCCTTCAGGGATGCTTTGCCTTGGTGTTAGATGGTCCCTGCATTCCTTCTGGAAGTGGGCTCTGCTGCAGGACTGTGTCCTAGGTTGATGCTAATATTGTATCCCATTTGTCTGTTTAGCTCAGAAATAAGTTTTGTACATTTAAAAACTTGATCTGAGAGTGAAGGAGATGCGGTAGAATGTCTGAGGTGGTTGTTTTCTAAACATAAAGATCAGAGTTTTCAGCTTTCCCTCACACACGGCCTGTGCTGGCTGCAGTGTGGATGGTGGCACAGAGCTCTCCTTTGCTTTTGGTCAGTTTTTGGCTGGCTGAGGCAGAGAAGTTCTCCACACTGTGTTTATTTTCCTTTTCCTTGGCACTGTTTGACCCTGCTCTGGTTAAACACCCAAAGGGCCCCAGGAGCTCCCACCTGTGTCCCACCGGGCCTGGCCTGGGCCCGGCCTTTCCCAGCCCTGAGGGACCGACAGCAACTGAGCCGAGCTCCAGCCCCGGGAGAGACTTTCTGAATTTGGCATCTCTGCGGGGCACACAGAGGGTTTGCTGTTCAGTGTTGTTCATTTGTTGTGCTGGGGAGTGCTTTGACTGTTAAATAAACAATTTTTTTCCACTTCCCTCGAAGGAAATTTTTTTCTGTCCTAAACCAGCTGGGGGGAGGGGCGGTTCAGATTCGTTTTCTAAAGGGAATCCATCCAGAGGTTTTTTTTTCCTTTTCCCAAATTTGCCTTAAACCAGGACAGTCTGCCTGATGCCACACCTGGGCACACAGCCAGTGTGAACACATGGTCTATTTTCAATACACTCTGCTTGGAAGAGAGCTTCTGATTTCTGGGTCTTGGGAGTTTTGTTTTTTTTAAAAAGTCAAATGGGCTACATAAAGAAAATGTCAACTTAATGGTTCATGAAAGCACTTTCCCGGAGAACAAACATTAACCGTTCAGCATAACTGAACATGAAATTTTCTGCTCTGGAACAGGCTACGTATGCAAGGTTGCACGGAAAGGCCATCTAGAAGATGGAGCTGGCATAACGCTGACACCTGCAAAACAATCTGAGCAGTCCCTTCCCCAACTGCTTTCTCTGGGAAAATTCAAGTAAATCAGGACAAAGAATTTTTGACACTTCTGAAGTCTGCAGCATTATTATTGGAAAAATGTTCCTACCAAAATTTTTCTGCGTCCAGTTTATTCTGTTACTTCTAATAACAGCTCATTCCCCATGTCTGGGCTTTATCTTTCAGAATTAAAGCAAAGAAAGAAGTTAGGCTTTTGTTGCTGCAGCATTCCCGGCCCTCCTCCACAGTATTTCATGCAAAATTGAAGACCTTCCAAATCTGGATTCTTTCTTACTTGGAAAAATCCTACCAACAGGAAGCAGTTACCAGTATTCCCTGCTGCCACCTCATTTCTGTAATGACAGGTTGCTTGCTTTGTAGTTCCTTAAAAAAAGGCAGAACAAACCCCACAGCACGTCAGGACTAGCAGTGTGCCCATGTACTGGGAACATGCTCCTGTTCCCATGTGAGTGCATATTGTTTCAGGAGAGCTTTGATGACATGGTGTCAGAAATAAACCAGCAGAGAGATTGCTCCTGTCAAGCAATCACAAACACCCAATTTTAGTGCTGCACAATGTTTCAGCTCTAACAAGGACCAAGCAGAGGGAAAGCTGTACCCATCCCTGCAAAGTTCAGGAAGAACAAGGTGAAATCTGAGGTGAAGCGAGGCTGCTGGTGCTGGAGACTGGAATTTTATAATTCATAGTTTAAACATCGTCATGAAGGACCTTTGCCTGTTGTAGCAAAAGTGTATAAAAGCTGCAGAGAAAATGACCAAAACCCTGAATGGGGCTCCTGGAGTGCATGTTGATAAGATAAAGTGAGTCTGGGCTGGGCTGGGAGGAGAAGAGGGATCAAGCTTAGCACCTTTGGGGTGGAGATCACAGCTCTGGGGCTGTCAGCTGCCAGGCTGGCACAGACCCTGGCACCAAAGAGTGAGGGGCAGAGAGGTTTTGGGTGTGTGGTTAAAAAGCCTCTGGTCAGAGGCAGTGAACACCCTTCTCCTGCTGTGCAGGCCAGCTCAGCTGTGGGGCCCCTTCACCCCGGGAAGGACAGCAGTGGGGGTGTTATGGCCCATCAAACGCCCCCAAAAAGGTCCCCAGACTCTGCACTAGAGCACTGCACGTGCTGCAGCACATCCAGAGCCTTGCAAGGGCAGTGCCAAACTGGCCCCCTGCAAGGGAGGCATGTGGGCATCCTCACCTGCCCAAAATGTGTACTAATCCACTGCATTCTGTACTTTTTGGCAGCAGAGCTGCAGGAGACCCTCACCACCACGAAGACCAGATGGAGGGGGGCAATGAAACATCATTGGGACTCTCAGAAGGGTGATATGTTTTTACTTAACCCCTGTCACTCTGTCCCATGTGCCCCCCACCCATGCACACCTGTTTCCCTTCCTTCCCTCCTTCCTTCCTTCCTTCATCCCTCCCTCCCTCCTTTCTCACCTCTTTTACTGTTAAATAAAATATATCAAGTTTTTTGGCACCAGCATCTAACCTCGTTTGGTTTTCATCGTGTTTTTTGGGTGTATTTCAAACCTTTCTGGGTTTGATCCATTTTATTCACAGGGGCTTAGTTTCCTCTGGTCTTCTGTATTAATTCAGATTGTAACAGCTGGTAGAAGGAATCTGTGCAAAATGCCAGAGTTTTGGCCTCTTGAGAGTCAAAAAATAGGAATGCCATGTCTTGTGGCCAACTGCAGCTTCCTCTGGGAAAGTGAGCTGGGGAGATTGTGCTAAAAGTCAAAGGCCTGGCATTAAGAAAATGCTTTTATTGAGTTGCTGTGGAGTTTAGCAGAATCCTGCTAAAGCATTGGGATCTGCTAGTCTGCCCAGACTCCAGTGCTGCAGACCCCAGTGGAAGGGGAGGTTTTACCCTCACTGCACAGTTCATGTTCTCACTTCTCACAGCAGAAGCAGCACATTCCTCATTAACTTTTCCAATATGACATCACAGAAAACTTAAACCTAACAAATCCTTCCAATGACAAGAAACCTCGAGATAACTAGTTCCTGAAATCAATTATAACACTGGGAAAAGGAAAAAAAAAAAGCGAGGTAGGAAGCTTGAAGCTCTCTTAGAAGAGAATGTCTCTCCTAAGCCAAAAAAATGAGGCAGATAAGACAGCATTTCCAGAGACTCCCAGGCTGGCCAGCAAGAAAAACGAGTGTTTGTTAATTTTACTATCACCGCTGCAGTGTAACTACCCAGGGCTTACCCAATTTAAAAACAATAGGAGCTACTGTGTTTTGGCTAAAGCCCCAACAAACTTCAGTGGTGCAGTGTGAGGAGCACAGCCTCAAAGGAATGGGAGATTTTATCATTTTTCTGTATTTACAAGCTCTTTGACAAATCCTGCTGCATCCAGAGAGTGCCAAAATAGCTCTGCTAGCTCTGCTGGCCCAGCACTGTTTTCTGCACTGATTGGTCTGGCCAATGAAATATCTCCACCGCCCAGGACTGATTTGCTGCAGGAGAGAGATAAATTTGTAAGTGATATTTTGATTTGGGATTAAATCATTAGTATTATCTGGCCTAGTTTCCTGAACCAGTAAGTGAAGACATGTTGTTGAAGATGAGAAAATAATCCAGCTGTAGAGCTGCTAGAGAGAGAAAAACATGGAAAATGGTTTCATAACCATGTTAGGTGAAGCCTGCAAGTCCTGTTTTCAGGAGATTGGAAATTCTGAAGTCTGACTTCATTGTCTTTTGAGCTGAAAGTAAAAAATTTAAATTCCTCTAGCAAAAAAATATCCCCTTTTCAGATCACTTGAAGCATTTCATTTCTGCAAATGTAAATATTTCCTTTTGATTTGCCCTGAGAAAAATTTAATATATATTACAAAGGAAAATATTCAAAGCAAAATGTATTTTTAAAATAAAAAGCTGAGATAGAGTATCAGCAGAACTGTCCTGGGAGAGTTAGGAAATCCCCAAAGTAACTTCTGCTGAAACAGCCTCCCCTACAAAATCATTCCAGTTCTGAGGGAAGCACATACTGCCACTAGATATGATTCACTTGCAGCTTTGCCAGGGTCCCACTTAGACAGCCTCATGGCCCAAAAAAGCCCACAGGACAAACCCTGAAATGATCTGTCCTTCCACCAATTAGGCTCAAAACACTCCCTAGGGCATAATGAAAAACAGAAGAGCATGTTCCCAGCTGGGAGTGAGAAAGAGGGATAATTGCTAAAACAGGAGCACTACTGCAAAGGGAATATTTAGTATATTACTTAATTAGAAGGGTATTTTCTGCTCTTTCTTGCGAGTTTATGGTACTCAAAATGTCTTGCAAAAGAAGTGGAGTGCATGAAAACTGAGACAAACAGGTTTTACATTTTCATCATGTTCTCAACTAACTCTAATTAAGATCTTTTCTCAAAATGTGCAGAATCTAAAAAGAAAATGTGCATTATCTTGGGAAACTAAAAATACGCTTCCCCAGGCAATAGTAAGGTTGTCCTGTCAGAAAGCTCCCTCCTGCCTTGAAATCTTGACAGGAGAAGATGATGATAACGATATTAGCAGTTGCACAAAACTAGCAGAGGACTGAAATAAAACATACCATGAGAGAGTGAACTGTGTTTTCTCATTATCATTTTGATTAGAAATGCATAAAAAGCCAAGAAATGTTTTCCTCATTACCTTTTCTCAAGAAAGGTCATGAAAGGTCTTCCTGATGTCTTTTAGACAAGGGATGACAGCACTGTGTGATAAGAACTTATTTTCATGATATTTGCCTGAAACTTTCAAATCTTTGGAAGTTTGGCATGTTCACTCTGAGTGAATTCCAAGCCACTTGTTAAAGGTAATACACAACAATTTTACACAGCTAGCTTTCAAATTTTTAAGGAGACAGACTAAATAGCTGTCAGGCAAGCTAAGACAAATTCCTATTGTGATGATGCCTTTTTGGCCCTAACTTAGAGAGTAATTTGTTCTCACTGTCACTGAGTTCACCTCCATTTTCCTAAAAGAACAACATCTGGAGCCACCTGAGACACTTGGTGGTACCTCAACTGCAACACTTCTGCCAAAGCAGGGTTACGGGCAACAGGATTTCTGGTGGATTGTGGAAGGGATAAGCATTTACACAGAAAAGCTGAAAATTTCCAGGATTCTAAGCAGCTTCTATCTCCTTCCCAGTGTGAAACAAATGCCTGACAAAGAAAATGCTATAGGCAGCGGTGGATATATTTGCAGCACTAACTGAATGGAAATTGGGCACTCGTGGAAGGTGTCCAATGTGTCTATTAAGTACCAGCAATGTCCATCTGGGACATTCCAGTGGCCTGGAAGTCCAGTCCATATGGCAAAAAGGCTGGTCTTTAGGGAGAGGAGGTAGCCTGGCTTCTGCTTCAACATCCTCTTCTATCTACAGACGTTGCTTTGGGGATGTCAGGTCCCTTTCTTTCTGTCCTCCACTGAGCTTGGCCAAACCCTTTTGAGCCTGCTGGCAGTACCTGTCTTTCCAGACTCACAAGGCAGTGAGTCCCAGGTTCATCACCTCCTGTACAAAGAAATCCTTTCTTTTATCTCCCAGAAATCTATCTTGTACTTATTTCACCGAGTGCCCCTTGCTCTAGCATCGCAGCATTTAGTGATCAGTAATTCTAAATTCAGCTCATCCATTGCCTTCCTGGTTTTTCAAATGATAATCATACAGCCTTCAACTCTCCAAAGTGAAGTCTCACACTTTTTTTAGACACTCCTTATAAAGCAGCAGCTCCATGCACCTGGATCATTTGCTTTTCTCAGTATCTGCTGTAATTCTACAACAGCCTTCTTTGGATGTAAGACCAGACCATAGGTTTGTTTTCTTATTTTTGGGCCAGTTGAACTAACTTGCCTTTGAAAAAGTACTGCACAAAGTGTATCATGGAGCTTCTCTCAAAGGGAAATAGATAACGTTTCCTATGTTCCTGGTCTTCATCTACTAAAGCCAAATGATCTCTGATCTTTATGTGATAAAGAGAAGCCCATTTCCCAAGTTAAAACCCCAGTTTTTCCAGAAGCCTTGTGGTTCATTGACTCCTAAGTCTCTTGTGGTTTTTTAATTCACTTTACCACATGTAGGCACACAGTTTGTGGACGGGGACTCTGGCTGAGCCTCATCCCCAGTGGGCTGCAGCTGTGTAGGACAGGTGAGAAGTGCTAAAGGTAAAGAGACCTGGAATGCTGAGGGGTATGAACCCATCACAGAGGGGTGGAGAGGGCACACATCTGTAATGCATGAGAGATGAATGGTATAAAGGTGGTAAGGAAGGACAAGAAGGCAGTGAGATGAGAGCATGATCGTGAGCATTCATGAGATGTGTGTTCTCCTTCAACCACACATGTTGGACACTATGCTACCATAGGAAAGTAGAGCTATAATTCTGACAGCAGAATTTGGTGGTGGTT
The DNA here is from genome assembly GCA_013397245.1 of Thryothorus ludovicianus. Taxonomy (NCBI): domain Eukaryota; kingdom Metazoa; phylum Chordata; class Aves; order Passeriformes; family Certhiidae; genus Thryothorus; species Thryothorus ludovicianus. The sequence goes on along the minus strand of VZTB01012341.1, from coordinate 83,892 downwards.
GCAGCAAGATCTGAGACCCAGAAGACCCAGGTGTAATTTTCTTGCTATGCCACAAAATTTTCTGCTCCCTTGGGCAGGTTATTCCTATCCTGGTCTCCACTGGCACTACAGGCACAGCAGCAAGGCTCTGACTCCTGAGGGTGCTGCACAGCTACAGACACTGACAACGTGAGATCCCCTGCCAGCCAAAACCAGCAGATAGAAAAATAACAGCTGCTTCATCAGGCAAGCAGAGGAAGTCTTGAAGGCTCCCATTTTAAACCTTTTGTCAAAGGCTCCTTGGGGCCAGGAGAACAAAGAACATTATGTTAACCTCAAATCATAAGGTGCTCCTTTACATTCTGGCTGGGGAAAGGCTGCTGTGGAGCTGGAAAGGGGGGAAAAAGCTTCTCCTTGCGCGTGGTGGCGGGGGGAACAAAAGCCACCTCGTGTTCTGTGAGAAGCACCCAGTAATTATTTATTGTCCCCGTTCTGGAGGCGCGGCACGGCGGCCCTGGGGAGCATCTTTCATCTTTGCTGCTGCCTGCGCTGCCGAGGGACGCGGCTCCAGCACCGCCGTGCCGCGAGACCTTGGGCCTCCCACCACTGCAGCGGAGGCTGCGCTCTAAAACAGAATTATTAAGTGGTCTTATTAACTCCCCAGCCTGCTCATTGGCTAAACAGCTAACGTGCACCTTGGCTCCTCGCCCCTGGAGTGATCTTGCTGTCTGCAGCTCCCTAAGAAACTGGTTTATTCATGCCCACATTGTCCTGTGGAAGGCGGATGTGATTGCTTTTAATGCAACATTAATGTTTTGAAGTTTTGATTAAAGCTAGCTACCATTATGGGAAAATCACTGAGGTTTTTCGAGGGGTTTTTAATATGTTGATTACTCATCTGTGTGCACAGCCCATGAAGAGCGTAACAGCAAGATATTTTCAAAAATAAATATGTATTTCCTCTTGGTAAAGGGTTTATCAAATCTTAAAAATCAGAGGAGAAAAAGCAGACACTACCTTAAAAAAAAAAAAAAAAAAGTTACCACAAAGTAGCAGACACAGCTCTTTCCCAATACCAAAAATGAGAAATAATGCACTTCTTGCACTTTCAGTTAACAAGCAATGTCCCCTTTAGCTTCCTCCACCAAACAGACACTCAGTGTTGCACATTCTTTCTCAAAAGCTGATTTCCACCTCAAAGCTGGCTGCAATTCACTATATGCATAAACATTTGATTTCTTAAGACTTTTGTATAAGATGTGGAGAAATGCAGGAGTATTTACTGGAGCAAGAGATAATGGAATAAAAATACACAAGAAAATATTCTCTTTATAAAGTTAGGTTTAAATTAGAGCTGCTATGTTTATGGCATTCCCTACTCTTTTCTACATTTAACAGTTTGTTTTGTTTTTTTTTCCCTTGAAGCTTGTGAGCTCTTTTATTTAAAAAACAACAAAAAAAAAGAATTATGACCCTGATATTCCCACTTCAACGATTCTGTCCAAAAAATACAGAGGCTTCCCTTGGGAATTTCAAAAATTTTTCTTCTTAAATTGAAGACAATATTCTGTAGCTATCCTAGGGGCTAGAGTTTAAAATTGATGCTTTTGTCTATTTTTCTCCAGTTCTCACAGAAGAAATGAACCAACACCTTTAACAGTGTAAATCTAAAATGTTTTTATTAGTATTATTTTTATGCTTGCAAAAGAAGAAAGAAATGAAAAGTCCTATATTGGTGTAACCTTCAAATAAAAACTGCTAAACTCACCACCAGTGAGATAAATCAGAATTTGGAAATACAGGAATGACTTTCAGACAGGTAGGAAAAGAGCATTTGACCAACAAACAGAAATTGCTCATACAACACCTGTGTTATAAATAACATTATTGACTTGCCAACCTGTAATTAAATGCTATTGTTTTGATTGTTTTAACTCTGCTGCTGTATATACAAAATCCTCAGCTGCCTTTTCAGAAAACCAAGAATAAACACAAGCAGAAAACTGAAAAAATTCCTCAAAACTAGAGGAAAGAAAAGCTATACAAACTGGAAAAAGGGGGTAGGGTGGATTTTTCCCCTTGAAAGGGAAAAGCCTCTAGAGTGAAGGTTGGCCATCATAGGAATATATTTCAACATCAGGCAAGGGAAGGCAAGGCAGCAAGTGCTGGAGGCTCCAGGATAATTCCTTGATCCATGAGAGGCAGCACTTCAGAATGGCTCCCCTGCACCATCCCACCCAGCACAGATCCACACCACCAGTGAAAAAAGCTTCACCAGCACCTGCCGAGAAGCAACGGTGACCCTGCTTCCCAAATCAGGGACATGATGCCACAGACACTGAAATTACTGGTCCAAGGATGACAAAAATAATACTAAAAAAAGGATCAATTCTACACAAATAAACCATTTTAGGTGGCAGTTGCAGCACATAGAAACTCTTGAGGCAGCAAACTCTTAACTACTGGCTGATCTGCCTCACTATTCCCAGTTTCACTGCACAGCAGCTCCCCTAGTACATTGTTTCCTTTAACTAGCAGTTGACAAATAACACTTTTCATACACAAGATGAAACACTGAGAAAAATCCACAGCTCTTGGAATGGGCTGTTTCTATCTCAAACTATTCTGACCCCTTCCAAATAAAAGCTGCCCAGCTCTCCTTCTCACCTGCTCAGCACAAGACTGTGTTTAACCTGGTTCCATGCTGGGGTGGGTTCTGCTCCAAGTCCAATATTTTAGGCTGTACAACTGAACTTGGGGAGTCAGAGACTCTCGGGAGCACAGACTGCCCAACAGCACTACAGAGACCTTCAGTGTTTGTGGAAACCCCACAGAAGAGGATGTATCACAAAAAGTGACCAAAGGACAGACTTGAGGACAGAACAGTTCAATGTCAGCAAGGCAAAGGGACACAGCACCCAGACCTGTGGGAGCCACAATTCCCACAATTGCCATTATTTTGAAATGTTTGTCAGCTGCGATGTAGTGGAAAAGGACAGAGTAAATTTAGAGGCCTGCTTCAGATCTCTCAGCGGGGCTGGAGCCTCATGAGGAAATATCATACTTTGCTCCTCTAAAGAAATGCAGCACTGGTAACTTCCCCACCAAATAAGCAAACAGTTGGCAAAAGAAAGAAGATCCAATATTTTCAGCTGCAAACACTTTCTTCTAATAGTTATACCCAGATTGTGGAGTTAGCACTGCACCATCCACACCAAAAGAGGCCATTTTTGTAAGGAGGGCAGTAGGAGTAGTAGTGATGCTTCCCTGTGCTCACACTGATGCCTTGGAGGGCTGACCTAGAACAGACCAGACAGAGCAGAAGGATAATGCAGGGATTTATTAAAAAGCCTCACTGGGCACATCTGGGCAGCACAAGAGCCCAGCTGGGCCACACCCAAGATGCCCCAAAATGGTCACAAAATGGACAACCAGTCACAAGGTCTCACACTTTTATAAATTCTGCTCCATTAGCATATTGGAGTTAATTGTCCAATTACAGCTTCAGGTTATGAAGCTCCATCCTCCTGGTTTTTTCTTTTCATTTCACCTTTGTTTTTGTTCTTGGGCCTGAAAGTTGTATTAGTTGTCCTTGGTCCCAAGCTGGAGAAGGAATTGTTTTGTCTACCTGCTCTGTGAAGAGAGCTCACTAGCACTTAATATGAAACCCATAACCACACACTAAACCAGCACAGAATGTGAAAAATATAAAAGCTAAAACCTAAGGCATCAACACAGCCTGAAGCACCACTTCGAATGCAGAGCCAACATCTTGATTTTCTGATAAGGCCTTGTGAGGCTGGCCAGTCTTCCATTTTGTGTTTCTAAACCTTCCACATGACACAAACATTTACTCTGGAGAAGAAGCCCCCATGTGAACAAACACCAGGTGAGTTTATGGTGCCCTGAGCACTGCAGCCTATGCTGGCAGAGGTGCCTCAGGGCTCTCAGCACAATCCCTCTGGAGAAGCCTGGTGTCCAGCTCCATGTGTCCCTCCCCACACCTCCCAACACTTGCAGCTTGGCTTTTCACCCAGACCCCAAGGTGAGCCTGTTTTGAGGAGCAGCAGGTCTGTCCAACGCCACTTGCCACCTCAGTTACAACTGCTGCTCTGTGGGAGATCAGAAGCACCAGTCTGGAATCCACGACACACTCCTTTCTCCAGCCCCTGATTAAAGCATTTCTGTTCTCTGCAGGTGTCTGTGGGAAGAGCTGCTGTGCCTGGACCTCTGCCTCCCACCAGCCAGCCCAGCAGGAGAGCATGGAACATCACAGAGGTGCTCACATCAGGAGCCCCTGGCTCACTGCAGAAGGTCAGCACTTCAAAAAAACATAACATCTTTTTAGCAAATATATGTTCTTCTACTCAAGATGGAACATTAGGTTGTCCTGCCTAATATTCTTATAAGCAAACTATGAAAAGACAGTCTTGGGAAAACTTTGGGGGTGGGTGGTAGCTGGTTGAATTGCTGTGCACAGATTCTGATCTCTTGAGGTCAAAATGAAGCCCTAAAAGGAGTCTTACTCTGATTCTCTACAACTACTGCCCGAGGGACAGACAAGAACATATTCTCATATGTTTTCAGACAATGTGAAGGTGTAAAAAACCCCTCAAATATACAGGTGAAAAAAATTAAAATTCCAGTGGTCCTGACATATCCAAAAATAGTCCGAAAAGGACAAAATTCACATGAACAACTGCCAAGGACTATCCTTAAACAGAAATAATCCACTGTACAAACACTGAATGAGAAAGAGGAGAGAGTTCTTGAGGAAAGCATTTTGATCCTCAGCCCTATGATACCATCACGAGCTGTGACACCTTGTCACAGGGAGAGCTGAACACCCCTCTGCAGTGTGCAGAGAGGCACGGAGGCTGCAGTGGCTGAGATAATCCTTTCACACTGCTCAGCCATGGCAAGCCAGCAGCTGAGTATCAGGACTTCACTTCAAAACAAGGGGAACTCAGAGAGAAAACCCAAAAAGAAAAACATCAGATGTGAACAGGGACTTATAAGGGCAGGTAGAAATAGGGTTGCTTGGTCTAAGGAAAAGAGGATGGAGGAGGAAGGTGATAAAAGTCATTCCTGCATAGAGAGTGGGAATAATCTCCTTCCCTGGCCATGGTGAACAGACATGGAGCTGCAGCAGAAGGAGGAAGGGGACCTTTATCAGACCTAAGGTTTCAAAAGAATTCCTGTTTATGTCATTGGGCCAAGACTTTTCAGAAGCAATAAATGGTACCAGAAGGGGGTAAGTTGGCATACTGAGAAGGGGTCTTATTTCTAGTGGGAAAAATAGCCACTGCTCTTGAAAATACAAACTGCTTTGAGGAATGGCAACTCTGACCTCCAAAAATTAAAGTGCCTTATGAAAACAGAAGCCCAAAGTAGGTCATTGTGTTAAGCTATTTGAAAAGACACATTTTCTATTTTGTGACAGTAGAGGTTTGCTGAATTTTTCTGAAGAGAATAACTGTTATTTATAAGCTTAAACAAGACAGGAAATATCCTACAACCTGCTATCCTGAATGATGAGCAGCTGATATTCTAGGTCTAACAATTTGAAAATTGTACTTTGGCAATTGTACCTTTAAACAAGGAACCTCAGGATAAGTGGGGCCACAGCCAACAGTATCAAGCAATATCACAATACAATTCAGGGAGAATAATTAAAGCAAATCATTCAGAATTTTTCACCCACAAGTGTTTGCTTTTCAATAGTTTGCAATGAACCCTTTTAGGGGATCAAGGCTATATTCTCAAAAAATGTGGGCTCAGCTCCAAGAACTCCTCTCCCTGTAGCAGGGTTTTTATCTTTCCTGCAAACTGAATTACATTTAGGACTTAAATATACTACTTGTGGAGATCTTACAAGCCCATTTTGCATTAAGACAAGCTATCATAGTAGCAAAAGGGACCTGAACATAAGATGTCTGATTAATTGTATCTATGTGAAGCAGCAAAGGCTTTAAAAGAGAACCAGTTTCCTGTATACAGTGACTCTTAAAATATTCTGATTCCTGGACATTCATAATTTCCCAGTAATTAAATGCTTTTCCTTCTTTTCACCCTAACTGCATTATAACTTGTGACATAAAAAGACATCAAAAGGACAAATGCTGCAGTGCCTGCCACAGCTGAGGAGCAGGAAAGTTGGAGGAAGGTTGTTTTGCAAAGCTGACACTTTGAGAAATTCAGACTACATGCGAGGGTAGGCATCAAATCTGCAGAGAACTGATAGGCACCGCTACCTCCTCCCTTCCTAGAGAGGCCGTGGCTTCCATCCCTTTTCCTACAGAGCTGCTCCTCTGGCCTGCTTCATTTCCTCCCTTCCTGCTGAACAAGATAAGCCCAGGGAGCAACAACATCCATTAACAGGGTTAGCAAGGCCAAGCTTAACTCTTCAGTGTAAAAGGCCCCCATGAACGGTTCAAAAATTTGAAGGGTTTGGCTTTGTTCTTTTTTTGTCTTTTCACTGAAGATAGGTTCTGTTTCTTGCCTGGTTTTTGAGCCTTTGAGATATATGTTGTTCTTTCTGTACCAAAAAGCCTTCTCTTTCTTTTAATCCAAAAGCTGAGCATTATCACTTGAGACCCACAACTGCTGCCTGGGCTTCTCTGACCGGCTCCCCATTTTACACTTGTGTAAAATCACAGGGTCCAGGCAACAAGGAAGGGGGGAGTGCTTTCACAACCATTTTGAGACACCCACTCCACAGGTCTCTCACAGCAAACTTGGACTTGAATATGTATCACAGTGGTTTAAAACTGCACTATTTGGGAACCCTTCCCATTCTGTTTGCCTGAAGTTTCCATATGAACTTAATAAAGTGCACTCACTGACTGCAATGATCTGTGACCCCAAATTATACATCAGGTTTACTTCTTGGTTTAACACAAACATCTAATTACATTTAGAAAAAGTTTAACATTAGAACATTAGAACATTAGGGCAAATCTTGGCTTTTAATAAGATGTCACAGTGCCCACTGCGCATTCTGAACCTATTAATGATTATTTGACTCAGCGCTAATAACTACAGTAGAATCAGCAGCATTATTTTGGATGGACAAACAGTTAATTTGATCACTAGATGTTGCAAATTGCTTACGACCAGCAGATTGAAGCTGGAGGAATTGGTTTTTTCAAAAGCAAATACATTTGACCCATCAGAATTAGGCCATTAGCTGGTTTTGTTTCCTCCATGCCATTGCTGCAGACTGAAGTCAAGGAGCAGCTCCAGCCCTTAGGGGGGATCTCTAAGCTGGCTTTACTCTGAGCACGACAGGGACATCTTGGTTCCCTCATTCTGAGGGCCCAGTGGGGCAGCACCCTCAGTCATCTCCCATTCCTGCCCTTTCCTTCCCATCACAGCAGAGCAGAGGTCAGGGAAGCACAAAAAGGTCGCTACAAAATTATTGCCAAAGGACCTGGGAGATTTCCTTTTGTGACTCCTGCTAGCAGTGAAGGGATGGCAGGATTAATGTAATTTTTTCCTGGGCAAAAATAACTATGATCCTCTATTATTTCATCCTTTAGCTCCTATGAATTACACGAGTTCATTTCAATACATGGAGCTTAAGGATCTTTTTCTTCTAACAAAAAAAAAAATAAAATATGCTAAGCTTCATTTCCATAAGCATTATAATCATAAGCAAAGCAATGACAGACACAAGCAAATCCAACTAAGAATTATTAGAGCCAGCAGAGGACTGTGGCTATTCTCAATTGCATGACCAATGACTTGTAGAGCTTTGACTCCACACAGCCTTATCTTTGCAGACTGGTCAGTTAAAACAAGACAGCTTTACCCTTCTGTTGGAAGGATGTATAATGGGGAGGAAAAAAAGCCATGATGAAACTACCACTTTTTTGTCTTTTTTTTCCTTCTTTTAAAAACTTTGCCCCATTTGGCCATAAGAAAGACTCACGCAGGAGACTAGAAGGATTTATCCAGGTGCTACCACTGCCCCTGGAATGGATGGAATGGCATTTTTCCCACTCAGTTGTTGTCCTTTACACATGACAGCCAAAGTGTTCAGAGGTGATTGCTTCCATCCATCAACAACCTCAGAAAAGAAGACCATAAATGCACCCAGAGTGCTGCTGGAACTGGATGGGTACGAAGAGGGTTGAGATGGCAGAAATAGAGTTAGAAGGTGGCAGCTCTTAGGCCATCACAGCTGTGGGTCAGACTGGCACAACAGCCAGGACTTTTATCCTGCCATGTGGTGCAGGGTTTGCCATGAGGAGTTTTAAAGGCATCCAGCAGTCTCAGCTGTATAGAGATGAAAGAACAAAATCCACATGCTGGTGTACTTATCAAACTGAAGTGATCTGGTTAGGCATAACCACACCTGAAACACATTCACAGCACACACACACACAGATATTTTAAATTCCTGCACTTGGCTTGGAAAGTTACTTGAAACCAAGAGTGCCTCATGATTTGAGAATTTCAGATTCCAGTTACAACCAAAGCAGGCTGTTCCTTTTTTCAGGGCATGTCTACCTTTCTCCTGCCAGAAAATGACAAACCAGCCTAAACAACGTGGCTGGGAATATAAAATTTGCCCAAAGGCAAGTGTATATGGAATGACTACTTCAGATATCTCCACCATGCACTATGCAGCCCAAACTTCAACCCTAAACACCTCACAGGATTTTTAAGAAATAAATAAATGGTGGAACAGACATGAACCTGCAACTCTGGTTATGGGTTTTGCCCAACGTGAATGGTGCAGAAGACTCAAAATGCTTTACTTCAGGGTGGTTCTAAACCAAGCCAGAAGTTCACCAAGACATCAGGTTTCCTCTGGAAATGTTTCACATCGTACACATGTGCATGTTTCAAACGTACACATAATGCAGATTTTTACCCCTGCCCTCATGCCTAAGGGGAATCTTTGTCTTGAACAAAACCACTTGGGACTTTACAATGTTCTCAGGGGATTTACCCGCCTCCAATTGATTTGGAAAGTCTGGCATTTAGAAGTATCTGCAAACCTCATCCACCTACTTCAGACTTGGAGAAAAAGCTTCCCCCCACCCCCAGCCCATGTTGTGTGTCCAATCAAAAACACTAGACAGAAGAAATTAGAAAGTTCTTTCCCTAGGCATTTTTTTCCAGTGCTCCTTTTGTCAGCTCCTTAGTTCTGTCCTCCCTTTCAATGTTTTATGGAGCTTTCACTGGCACAGAAATTATGCTAAGCATATTCCAAAGTGATGTTACCAATAAGATATGAAACCTACAGTTCTGGAACACTAAATATAATATTGCTTGTATCATTTCAGAGCAACAAAACTGTGACACTTTACCTTGTTAACAAATTTCAGCTGCAACAGACAGTGGTGATCTCTTGCTCTCACAGGTCAAAACCCACCAGCCAAAAGTCATTTCCCATCAGCACTGCTGAGTTTGCCTTTTGCTTATTGTGTGCCCTGATCAGCCTTCTTAAGATTTGCTTTAAGGTTTTGTTCAGCTAGGAGAAGACTTCAAGAGGCAGCCAACGTTTGCTAAAACACACATTTGCTAAAAATTTGGGAGAACCCACTAAAGCCTGCTGTCCTTCCTGGATCTCACAGTGCTTGGCAGAATTTTATCTGTCCTTGGGAGATGATGACTTTGCTCCTGTGTGCAGCCAAATCAACTGCATATTTGTAGCAGATTTGCTACTTTTTTACACGCACATGCAGTGGCCATTTGGCCCTAATAATTAGCAGTGCTCTGCACAGACAGAGTTTCACAGCTCCCCATAGCTCTGTGTGTATATACGAAGCAAAGCCACTTTGTGCTCTGCCTGCCTGAAGACACACCCTGACCCTAAAAGACTTTAATCATGTCCTCTGGGTAAACCTATCAGTTTCTGTGCTGAAGGTGCTTGCTGAAGCCTTACCTCCTGCTGGAACCCCTTTTTTAAACACACCTGTTGCCTCCATGTCTCCTGCACTTCTAGGGGTTAAAGGCTCCAGCACGTTGCCCACACTCCCTGCCACTAAGAGAGAAGAGAAATGAGTAACTCATCTAAACTGAATGTACTGCTCACTCTTTCCACCTCATCAGAAAATTAGAGAGAAAAAAAAGAAAAGCTTCATCCTCCCCCATGATCATTTCAGATGAGTTCTTATTTCAATTACAGCACTGTTTTGTTCCAGCTCTTGCTAATACCCAGCAGTTTGTTCACCTGTAGAAGCAATTGCCCCTTACAGCTCTTCTCCCTCATCCCCATTCCCCTGGGCTATTTGGGCTTGCCAGAATAGAAAGTATTAATATAGCTTTCCTACCAAATTTCGGCAAGAATATTCAGATGCTTTAGCAGCTGCCTTGGCTTCTTAAGAACTCGGTAATCCTTTAATCTCCAGACACTTTTTTTCCCCCATAAAAGATTCACAAGCAAAACAAATGCAATATGGATCAAAAATTCAATCAGAATGCTTAAAATGCAATTACATTCATCAGGGTGTTCTGTTAGGTTGAGTATTAAATCTGGGGTTTATTCAATATCCTCCTTTTATTATAAAGCAGTGTTTTTCCACCCTGTAAATCATCTGATCCCTAGGCTAAAGTCCTCTTTGCCCAAAACATACATGAAACTTGGTGGGAGAGAGCTGGTTAGAAATTCCTGCACAAGACTACTCCTGTGGAGACATAAGGAAGGACAAATAAGACAGGGAGCAAAGATATTTCTACTGGAGCAGGGAGACTAATTTCAGAATTGAAGATTCCGCAGTTACGGCTTTAATAAGTAGTTGTCAAATGAGTTCCTTCTTGAATTCCATTTCCAAAGCAAATCCATGTGTCTGCCTGCACCTCTGTGTGAGCATTTCCCCCCACCTTGCAGTTTTAAAGGAGTTCTGCAATTTAATCACCTTGTTTTACACAAGAGCTCTCTGGCAATTTTCAAACCCAATGGATGTTTGCTGGGGGAATGCTAGCCTGTTTAAACCAGAACTTCTTGAGAAAATGCACCTTTTTTGGGGATTAAGGGGCAGTAACACACTCTCTTTACTCCCCTCACTCCTGTTTTCAGGACTGGCTTAGTCAGCATGAAGCAGAGCATGAGTGGGATGCAAATACAAGAAGTCCACGATGACTTGGGTTGTTCTGTTCTCCAATAACTAACCAAGCCCTCACAGCTCCATACACTGCCCTCCCCACCACTCCTTCTTTTCTGTGAAATGCTTTAAAATTGCTGTCTTTTATGAAAATTGGGCACAATTCTGTACTGCTACAGGCAGCAGTGTACGGTGGCATTTTGCCAGCTGACACTTGGCTGAGTTTGACTGGCAGCTGTCACAATCCAGCGTCTGGAATGCTGCAGCTTGGCAGTGTGGAAGGGAGTGGGATCTGTGGGAAGCAGCTGTCTGAGCACCCAGCTGCTTCCATTCCAGCAGTGTTCCCCTCTCCAGTTTGCAGGCACAGGGTATCAGCATCCTTAAAGGCTCTTGGTGTCCTTCAAGGGTCTTCAAAACCTAGAGAGTCAGATTTTCAGCTCCTCAGAGGCCCACTGATGCACCCTCTCCCAGCTGAGACAGCTGCATTTCTCTTCCTGGGCTGTCCACTGCAACACACAACCAACTGGGAATACTGGAAGAGAGATTTCTGAAGATTTTAGAGTTTTCCTAAAAATACATATTAATGGAATTAAAGACAACCAGAAGATCAATGTTGAAAAAATTATTTTTGAAATAATGATGCCAAGTGTTTTGTTAACTTGAATAGAGAGTATTGGCATTTCCATTCCATCTACTAGAACAACCTATTTGAAAATAAAGGTAATTCTGTGTAACGTTCATTTCCTTAATTTAAAGCATTTGTTTACAATTATTCAATTCCCTTGATTAAATAAAAGAAATTCGTCAACATCAGCCCCAATCTACATGAAATTTTGATTTGATGACACTGAGAATTTTTTTGAGGGGGTGCACCCTGTTCCCAGGCACATTTCTCTCCTGGCTGCAGAGAAGGGACATACAGGAGCCAGCCCAGAGCTGCCCTGAAGCCCTGGGAGATCTGGGCTTTCTTGTCAGCTCTTCTGTCGAGAAGGATGAGAGCATTCTGCACAAGGGAATTGTGACTATCATTTCCAAATGAGCAATAAACTATAAAAAGGTGTCAACGTAGCCAGATGGAATAATTGGTACATTGCTTCCAGTTAAAAGAATCTACTGCTGTTCTGTAATTCTCTTCTGTTTTCCTTTTCCTTTTGTTTGCAAAGACACTGAATCAGAAGGAGAACTTAGGTCTCCAAGCAAATAGCTCTACAATGAGCATAATAAAACCACTTTTCTCATTTCATAGCTGAAATCATACATGGAGAAGATGGAGGATGTTTTCTTTCTGACACAGATGTATTAGTGATCAGCAGCAGTGCAAGCAAAATGCAGGAAAAAATTGTGTTAAAAATATATATTTATATATTTATTCCTGCATGCTTATAAGTGTAAAACATAATATATATAAAACCTGCTAAATATACAAAGAGTTCTTTGATAAACTGGTTCCATCTAGCTAAAACAAATAGCTCAGAGCCTGACTTCCTTCCCCAGGATGAAAATTTTAGCTTTTTCAGACACTAGATTATTCCTGTCACACATGGAAAGGGCTATCCTTAGTGTACAAACAGGGAAGTACTTCTTACTTCCAAAAATTCCCTTGAAAAAAACAGTGATTTTCTTTTTTTAATTAAAAATTTAAAATATCTCATGAATTTACCTGAAGGTTATACACTTTCGAAAACCATATGTAAAGTAGTCTGTCAGAAACACTAAGATCTCATTATGGTGCTTCAATTAGGTTGGTGGATCACTCATATAGCACAAGAGATTTCAAATCTTTATTAAATATTTCAGGGAGATAAGGGTTAGCTTAATTCCCTGCCAGCCAAAGTCACTGAATGAGAAGCCAGAGAGTAGCAGCAAAGTCAGATGAGTTATTCTGGCCACAAAATCCAGGTGGGAAAGGTGATTCTTCCATGCCCTCAGAAGCTGGTCCCCAACAGCCCCATTTCCCTGGCAGAGATGTTTACACAACTCAGAGGTATTACATAGACAAAATGGGTCACAGAAAATAGCCTCAGTGTTAATAACAGTCGTACTCATTAAGATCAGTAAGCAGATGAAGAATGAAATCAGATGCTCCCAGGAAACACAACTTGCTTAGATTTCACTTTCCCTGGCATCCAAATTACAAAAGCTTCCTTTATACTGGGCTTCATTTTCACATTCCGTGCTTTCTCCTGCCTGAATCCTTCTCCTCATTTCCGTCAGGGTCGTTGCCGAATTCCAATTAAATCACAACGGCGAGTGAGAACAAAGAGAAGAGCAACACAACCAAAGCAGACCTGAGCAGGTGACAACAGCACACTGCTGCTCTCATAGAAGGTCGTTTAAAAGTTTCATGTCAAACAAATGAACTAATTACAACATGTCTTCAGTGAACCCTGGATAGGATTTCATGGCAGAAAATCTCTGTCTAACATAAATCTAAAGACAGGAAAAAATAGCTTTTACCCAAAACACTGCTCCTGCAGCTATAACTGGAAAACAACCCAGCCTCAGTCAAAGGGGCACTCTGAGAGCTTAAACTCAAGCAAAAGCTTAAGTCACAATGCATGAGCAGTAAAGGAGCACAGAAACAGTCAATACAGCTCAGACTAGGTTTCCTCCTATGTCCTTCCCTCTCCTGCTGTTGCACAATGTTGGAAAGAAGTGCCTGATTTTGAAGGAAATGGATTCCTTCCAATGGGGAGTTGCAGCAGATTCATGCTCCAAAGAGCACTGTAGAGGTGAAAGCACCAACATTACTCACTCCTGACTGCAGCAGGGACTTCCACAGACCAGCCAGCAGTCTACAAATGTATTTATTATTCCTCATTTCATTCTTGTGCTGTTAGTCTTTCTCATCTGTGAGATGGAAACCTGAGGAGGAGAGTTACAGTGAGCACTAGTCTGCTCACATGTGTGATCACTAAATCGACCAACCAACCCAGTACCCACTGGAAATCTCCCTCAGCACCTTTTCACCTTTCTCCTGGGTCTGCTCAGTTTATAATAAGAAAGGGAATAAAATACAAATCTTAACTCTCTGTGCCAAGATTTGTATTGGGTGCCTGGGACAACCATTCCAGGGATGAGGGAGCATTTTGGGATGGTACAACTATTGCACAGCACCATGAACAGCTTGTTAAAGGGGGGGGCAGTACTTTCTAAACTGTTTCAGTAGCTCTTCCTTGTACACATCTCTATATACTTCTTAAAATAGCTTGAGAAAAAAAAAAAAAGCAGATGTCTTCAGTGAATTGTTGATCCTTCGATAACAAAGCAAGCAATTTCTGGAACAGCCTGGGGAAAATTCACATTGGGTTTTAAGCAATAAAGCAAATTAGCACCATAGCTTGAAAGGTTAACAAACAGAATAATCCCATGTAATAGTAGGAGAAGAAGATAAAATGATTAAAAAATCAATTTGTTGCTATCTTGTGATGCTGTTTTTTATCAATGATAGCATAAAATCACCTCCTCTGCATTCCATAAAGAATTCCTGCACACAGAGTATGCATGACTGCCACTGCGCTGGGCAGGTGCTACAGAGGATGGACAGGTCAGGTGAAATAAAGGCCTGAGACAAAAAGAGGAGTGGGACAGAGTGGCTCTCTCACCACAGCCAGAGCTGCAGCCTTTGAATGCATGATGCAAGGGCTTAACTCATGACCCACGGAGCCTCTCAAACACAGCTGAACCCCTCCCCAAATGCCCATCTCAGGCATCTGCAGAGAGCAGTGGTGTGCAGACCAAAGGCTTTTGCTCTGTCACACAGTATCAGAAAGGATTCCTTGGTCCCCAAGCATGGAAAGCCCTGCTTCTCCTGAGGGCTGGTGGCCAAGGAGAAGGGACCAGCTCGTGGATTCTGTGAGCTGGCAAGCTGTCACACACACAGGCATTCCAAGTGGGGCAATTTACCGTGCTGCACAGCTGGGCTGTGCTTGGTGGCTAAGCTGGCTCACTTTGAGCCAGTTAGGTACCTTTCAAAACAGGTACTACTCTCCTACAGATCAGCAAGCTTTATCTGTACTCTGAGTCCCCCGAGAGCTCTGTATGTGCTTCAGCAAGTGCTAGACCTGGGCTAATGCATTCTGACACAGGGTGTTACTGCACAGAGACAGCTCAGACTCAGCTGTGGGCATGAGCAGAGCAAACCCATGCAGAGCTGCCAAAGGCTGCAGACACAACTCCAGCCTCCCTGCAGTTAGCAGTGTAAGCACATCTCCTCCAGAGGAGCCACGTCTGATTAATCCTCCTGCACTGAAACATCAGGCAGAAAATGAGACGGAGCCATTCTTTGAAAACCATGTAACACCCCATCATTACTGAAAACACCTTCAGAGTATCACCTCCCACTTCCTGTCACCACAACCTTTCAGAGGATAAGGCATATGCACGAGAACAAAAAAGCAGGAGATCTCCATTTTCCCCAGAGCCCATCAAGCACACCCTAGAGCAGACCCCTTCCATCTTCCCACCACAGCTCACAGGGGTTGTCTGACTGTCAACACAACACTGAATTCCCACCACCTTTCCCTCCAGGCCCCTGAATCTTCCTCCCCAACAAGCACTTGAAAGGATGATGGGCATATCCACCACGAACACTTTCCCTCCACCACTTCCCACAGGGCTTGGCTGAGTCACCTTTTCTTGGGAGCTTTGGGCAATCAGGATGCAGAGAGAACAGAGGCTGTGCTGCCTTACTGCTGTAAGTGTGGGGGACCCTCACCCAGCACACTGCAGTGCCTGGTGCTTCCCAGCAGCTCCCTGTGCCCTGACCATGCTTCAGCTCCCTGGACTTGGGGGCTGGGGGGCCACAGCTTCAGTTCCCCTGTGATTCCAAGACACCAACTCAGCAGTTTCAGAAATTCCCATCTGTGCTGATTTACTTCAGTCCCTTGGTAAGCAGCTGCAGTTCAAATAATAGAGAATATCTTAACCAGGCACCTCTGTGACACAATGGTCCTTTAAGGCAACAGGTTGATTATCTTTGCCTTCAGTCAAACAACTGGTGGTCACAGAATTACTGGATATTTACTGGTCTGTATGCCAGGGTTTGGAAAGCTATCTTGTCTGGAACATTTAACAGTTTGGTTTTCCACATGGATGATTTTACCATATCTGAAACTGCTTGTTCCATCAGCCCACAGAAGCTTGCAAGTCCCAGTGTGAAAGTTATTCTCTTCCTTAATGGACAAAATATGCTTGCCCTGAAGAATATGGTTGTATAACACAAAGTCTCAAAACATGGGGTTTTCTTTTCTTTTTTTGGATTTATTTTTTAGAATGAAAAGGTTACAAGTGCCTCATAGGATGGAGAAAGGAAAGAATTTAAAAAGGGAGGCAAAGAATACGAAAGACTCCACAGGTGGGAGAAAAGAAAATGTTTCTTTTGGCAAAACCGAGACTAAATAACAAGAAAAAGATGAATGACACGTCTCACAATGTGACATAGCAGGCATGGTGACATCATGGTTATGGACACTGGTAGCTTCAGAAAAGGGAATCTGCCAAGAGTTTTGTCCCGTTCCACAGGCAAGAATGAGGAGTTTGAAGGCTCACAGGCAGTTGTGGGGGCTGGACCATCCTCTCTCAGGCCCCTATTCTTCCTGTGATATTTATAGCTACACTGGACATGTAGGTAAGGGGTCCCAGAAAGAGAGAAAGCCTTGGAGAAAGCAGTGCAGGGATAGTTTTAACCCTGCCTCTTTCCCTCCTTTCCCCTCCTTTCTTTGGGCACCAAGCTGACCCACGTGGGCAGAAGAGACCAAGAGTGAGCCCATGGCAGCTGACTCTCATCCAAAGGACCATGTTGCTCTTACTTGGACCAGGATCACCAGCCAGCCTGCTGAGAGCAGTGCCCCAGTCTCTCTCCTGTCCTGGTTGTACTGGGGCCAGTTGGGGATCTCACCATTCCTTATTTCTTTACCTCAAGGCTGTTTGTAATGAGACTTGCATATTTAGTACTCCTCTGTGGTGGGATCCTGCATGAAAGCACGTGGTTTTGTGACTACCTGTTCCCCTAGCACATCTTCAAAGCCTTGCACATCAAAAGGTGCAGGAAAGCCTGTTCTGAACAGGGGCTATGAGGCAAACTGACTTTGTGCACCACCACCCACATTTTCACTTCAGCTCCTGTGTGGAGTACAAAGAAACCAAGCAGCAGTTGGGTTCCTCTGGCACTTTGAACTCAGTGGAGCTGAATATCCTGCTTGCACTTCTGGTTTGTTACAGAAAGACAACATTGTGATTTCTAGTATGGAAATGAAGGTAAGGCCTTCCCAGGTGAGAAACCATGTCTTTGATAAATCTGCAACAAAGAGCCATGCCAAGTGCTGGTCTAGTGCTTTTGTTTTAACATGGAACGAGCACAGGTGTTAGAAACTAAAACACTATAGGAATAATGCAACATTGCTAAGCTATCTTTTTGCCATCTGTCAAGTTTGCAATATTTTCAAACTGCTCCCAAGCAAATCACTAAATCATCACATCTCTCTTGTGCTGATATAATCAAATACAATACAATTGCTAATGCAGTACATTTAACCTCTATCAGGAGTTTGTACATTTGTGCAGAGCCATAAACCACTTGTTAGTGCATGCCAGAAGACTTCTGGCAGCCTTCCTAAGGATTTGTCAAAAAAAAAAAAAATTAGGATCCCTATTGCAGCTAATGTGGAGCTACAGGCTGACTGGTGCTGGACATCACAGCCCTGTCACCAGCAGCCTTGGCAGATAATAAGAATCCAGAGCTGGGGGATTTATTGCAGTGGACAAAGGCACCGTGGCTTTCTTTTCCCAGCATCTTTGTCACTTGATGAGTATCATGTTTTCTCCTCACTGCCCAAATTACCTCCTGGCTGGAGGCTGATTGCTTTAGAGTGACCAGGCTGTGTTCTGATTCAGACAGTCCCAGTGAGGCCTGAATCACAGAACCAAAGAATCAGCTGGGTTGGAAAAGAGCGTAAAGGTCATCAAGTCCAACCTGTGATGCAACACCAACCTGTCACCAGACTGTGGCACTGAGTGCCACCTCCAGGGACAGTGACTGCACCAGCTCCCTGGCAGCCAGTTCCAATGCACAGTCATCCTCTCTGGGAAGAACTTTTTCCATTAAATCTTGAGTGCAGGAATTAAGCATGAGAAAACAGCTGAGATCATCACTTTTTGTTTTCTCTCTTCTACACGAAACCAATGGAACCTGTTTATTTGTGTCCTACTTTCTGTTTAAAAAATATTTATTTTTTAAAGTGTTAAGAAAGCAAACATGGAATAAGCCACCCCAGTTACTGTTACCTGTGGATTTTACACTGTCCTACCCATCTCAGAAAAATAATTAACTAACTCTTTATTCTGTAAGCTCTTCACATATCTGCAATTTTCTGCTTTTCTGCCTCCTTGCTGATACAATTTTATCTTACAAGTTTATTGACAGTAAATACCACAAATTTTTATCTTCTCAGAAGAAAACTCTGGTGCTTTGGACCCTGCTAAAGCTGTGGCTCTTCAGGATGACCTAAGCTTTGCATAACAAATATTAACAACTGAAATATTAATAATTAAAAGTATTCAAAGCCAAGAGGAGCATTTTCCAGATTATGACCACCTATGGATCACCACCAATTAGAAGGGCATTTAAGCAGAAGCTTGGACATAAGCAAAGCTTTGAAAATAAAAAGAGTGGAGAAGTTAAGAAGGGAAGAAAAATTGCTTTGAGGCAATAAAAGAGAAATCTGGCAATGTGATTGAAGGAGAACCCCAAGAGCTGATTTGATACAAAGGATGCTTCAGTTTTGCTTTAAACGCTAAACCATAAGGGCAGGCCTTCTTTTGGTACACCCCCAAAAGCTTTATTTCTCACAGAAAGAATAACTGCAATATATTGCAGGTTATGGTTTCAACTAAGAAAGATGTTGGACTGACAGATCAAAACCTCCTCTGACCACTGGACTATTGCAACAACAAGACTGTTCCATCAGAGTGATCAAGAAAAGATGAAAATAAATGTGCCTAAAGGGCAAGAGGTGCTAAAGCCAAAACAGAGCAGAGCTGGAAACTGAAGCAGCACTATTTTTACAGAAAAACTGGCGGAGGCTAAGATTAGCTAGTTTGAGGAGTAGGAGATTGGCAGGAGGCTCCTGAAGATCGAAGTCAGGCCTGATATTCAAAGAAGAAAATAAAAAATGGTCAAGCCAGCAACAGAAAAACAGTGGCTACCACAGATGTCAAACATTAGTCCTCTGCTTTCAGTAAAGTGCTGCTTTCATGAGATAAGTGTCTGCTTTGGAATGCTGGGGTACAGAATCAAAAGAGCCAAATTCATTCCCACCCACAGTGCTAAAGGGCATCTTCCATGGTAACATCACCTTAGCATTTCAAAATCTATGCAAGCACGTGAAAATGCCCACCTGTGTCCTAAAGCAGCTTTTTGGTCCCTGGTAGCTCAGTTCTCTGCAAGACTCCTCATACTGAAGAAGAGTCCATCCTGTCTCTGTGCTACCAGGACAGCCAGAATGGCACAGAGGAACACCAAGAAAAAGGTCACTTGTTCAAAGAAAACTGCTTTACACAGACTAACAAAACCCCAAAGCACAGCAAACAAATTTCTGTTGCTCCTGAGCTCATCAAAAAGCTTTTTTTAAGGCACTTCAGGGCTCTGGTAGATGAAAACCACAATGTATTTTCAAAAGACATTCACCCTGTCACATCACACAAGGAGTGCAATGCGTAGGATAGATGTCATGGTACCAGAAGGGCTAAAATCAGAAATGCAGAGGTAACATTTAATCCTTCAGCAGCAAAGGGTAGTTTTGCAATGGAATTTCCATGGATGTGGAACTAACACTGGCAAGAGTACATTTAGGAGCTCCACCCCTTGGGGAACAAATTAGCAAAAAAGCCCCCAAAAAACCCAAAGAACACTTTGTTTCTGAAGAGGGCCAATAGATTTTGTGTGTGTTAATGTCTGTGGGATCCTGATCTCAGTACCAGCTCTGTCATTATATCACACTACCTGCTTGCTGCTCTCTCACCAACAGAAATTTTTGTATTTCAAAAGGGGGGGAAAAATAGCCAATTAATAAACCAAATTAATAAAAGCAACTCTACCCTGTAATGCTTCACTACTCCAGCTGAATGCCTGTAGTGCTACTCACTGCCACTTTTCCCAGATGTTTTTTAATGAGCTCCAGAAAGAAATGAGTCCCAGGCAGGATGGAGCATATGAGACACAAGCTGAGGAGCAGAAGATGTCACTGCTGCCTCCACGGTGACTTGTCCTGTCCTTCCAAGCCACAAAAGGTGTTTGTGGCAGCAGCCTGAACATGACTGATGCCTGCAGGGACCTTCCTGCAGGACCAAATCCTAATGGAGAGGTTTGGCTGAATGGGGTAGGAAAGGTGTGGGGCACCAGCACTGACGTCATGCTCTGCTCATCTGGGATGAGCCTGGCACAGCTCCCAGAACTAAACAGCTCTCTTTCATTTCCTTTGGTTTCTAAATGTCTTAAAAAAAAAAAAAAAAAGTGGCCTGCATCCTTAGCAGAGAGATATTTGCATAGCTCCCTTATAGCCAGTGAGCCATGCCCGTTTACACCAGATGAACATCTAGTCCTGCACTTTCAATGGCTTTCCCATTTTAGATGGTCTGGAAAATTAAGATTTCTCAGTTTTGAATGCATTCCTGAACCTCTCTTCTTTCTAATGTGTCTACCCTCTCCTCCTTCTCCTTCCCATTTTAACCCACAATTTTTCAGGTCATTTAGTTCAGAATGCAAACGCAGATGAGTTATTAGGAGTTGAACATTGCCAACTGTGCGTGTAATGTGACTTTGTTTCACAAGGAGTAATAACGATATCCACACTAACAAAAAATAAGGACTTGCAGCTCACAAAGATGTGATACAACAGGAGAGGCCTCAGTAAGTGCTCTTCTGCCTAGAAACTTGTTGAAACTTTTTCAAGTATTTTTGAGCTGAGGATATATGCTGAGAGTAGCTAAAAGGACTAGAACAGTGGAATAACCTATAATTTTATGTACAACCACCACTACATCACCAGGATGGAGAAAAAAAAAAGGATCATCTAGAGGGGAAAGGGTAATAATAAGTGTTCTTCAACATGTCAAATACAAAACACTACAGAAATGTTAAGGTCTTGAAAAGGGCTAAGCTAAAAGGGAAAGGGCCGTGGTCACACAGGATTGGAGAAAGTAAGAGCTGACCCCTTAAAAAAGTGTCATTTTTTTTTAGACAAGCTGATCCTCCAGGCTCAGAATTTAACTTGTTTTTACTGCTGTTTTATTAGTTTTTCCATTTTGCCATGACAAGTTAATGATTTTTGCAAAAATGTACCATGACAAATCTGCCCCTGCAGGTGGTTTTACACAAACCACGCTCATGGAAGACTTTGATCTCTCTTCTTAGTTTTTCTCCCTGTGTTATGTTTTCTGGGTTTTCTTTTCCTTCCCGAGTAAAGGAGAGAAATACAGACACTGAGAACTAGTAAGTAGAACACCCTCCAGTACTGTCCCCCTGAACCAAGAGAGACATGGCTAAAGGAAGGTTGGCAGCTGATTTCCCTCATATTCCACCTCCTGTAGCTGCAACTTTATTACTCTGGATCCCGTTCCTAGAATAATTATTACCTGATACCTGTGAATGGGAATAGCAACAGCTGTTGCACAGAGGTTGGGAAGAGAAAATAGGGGATGAGATGGACTTTATAAACACTTATAACTTCTGAAGATTATTCCTTTTGAAGCTAGATATACATTTTAATCAGCTACTTTCATCATTATTCATGAATGAATTATTAATTAGTCCTCGACTAAAAATATAATTTCTAACTTGCTGCAAAAATACACACACACACTCACACACACACAGACACACACGGACAAACATGAAAAAATAATATAAGAAAAGGAAGATATTGCACATCATTAGCACCAGAGTGAAGGCTGAGTATTTGATCTCAGTTTAATTATGAATGCCTGGTTTGAAAGAACATTTCCACATCAGCAGTCGCTAACGCTGCTGTGTGCACTTGGGTGTAAGACAAGTGAAGAGGCTGTACTGGCAACAGCTTATTTTTCAGCAGCTTCACTGCCTCTGCTACTGGGGGTGTGTGCATAAGTACCTGCCCAAATATATCCCTTGCTAAAATGCCTTTTGTCTTGTGGCTTCATATTCAGAACTGGGAAAAACCCAACAACTGAACCTCGAGGCTGTTTCTGGTTACAGGGCAACCCAAAGCTTCAGCCACCACAGGAACCCCAGAGGGAGGGACAGCCTTTGACCGCACACTAGTGTGGGCACAAAGAAAAGGGAAATCCAAAGAGGAACGCCACCACTGAAAATGAAAAGGGGAATCCTAAAAGGATTACTCCTAGTTTGCTTTACAGATGGAGAAACAAGGTAAGAGCAGGAGAGATAATGCCACAAGTAAGGTGTGAGGCCAAGATCTCCCAAGGAAAACCTATGAGGTTACATGACTCCTTTCACTTCCTCATTTATCTAACCATCTAGCAAGGAAAAACCCTCCAGAACATGCCCATTCATCCCTCCTCTGACCCCTCCTTTCCTCAGGCTGTCACCTACAGGTAATCTGGCCAGCTGGAAGTGAAGATTTTTCATCAGGGAGCCCGAGGTGGTTCTGCAGTGACCTATGCCATGTTTGCTATCATGCACCACCATCCAGCCAGGAAGCACCTCTGGGGTGCCCTTCCTCACAGAGCTGCTGGGGATGGGAGGGGAGGTGTGGGATTCTCTATTTTTTGCAGAAATTCCCTGAGCTAGCAAAGTCCTTTTTCACGCCCGAGATGGAAGAAAAGAGCAGAAACTCTTCAGGTCTCATTCTCAAGGTTGTTTATTTGGTCTTATCTAAAACGTTTTCTTTCTGACCCGCCGAGCTCCTTCCAGCAAGACAGTCGAAGGCCTTCTCCCCCCTCAGAGGAGTTACACACAAATTATTAGTTACACACAAAAGTTACACACAGATTATTTACTAATTGTCTCCAATACCTATTCTCTACATTAGACTGTCAGTTTCTCCTCTAAACCAATCACTCATGTCCCCGTCACCGAGAAGATGGANGTCCCTGAGCCTCCAGGGCAGTCAGAGACAAGCCCTGGTTCCCACAGGTAGGAAGGGTGGAAAGCAGTATCTGGGAGCCAGCAGCTATGTAGGACTCTGATCAGCTTGCAGGGTCTCTTCTTTCCCCCACAATGAGAGAGACAATGAACAATTGTGCCTTTTTGTTATCTGAATTGGTTTCCTTGATGAGCACATCCCTTCAGAACCTGCTGCAATGTTAATTCCTGAAATGATCAAAAAGCTTCTAAACTAAGGAAATGCTACATACTCAGGGAAAGAGAAGAAGGGTTCAGAGGAATTGGAAATGACTTGTTATTCTTCAAAAATCTGGGCCATCCCCAATGCTGTTATTTTTAAACAGTTTGTGTTTTAAGTACATGGAGGTACATAAACAGTTGCAGAGCTAATAAGGTTGAATGACTCCAAAAAGCCCTTGTTTTGCCAGAGGCCTTGCAAAAAATTTAACTAGCAAGTTTCACAAACCCCGTTTGGGCTATTTTAACTGTTAGTGTATTTTACCTCTGCCTCAAGCCTGCTCCAGGAAAGCTGCGGTTTCTTTACACGAGTTTCTCACAACCAGGGCAAACAAACTAAGGTTACCAATGGAAAAGAACTCCATGACACAGCTGTCACCTCAACTTACCAGAAGAGACCAAAGTCAAAGACGTCCTGTGATAAATACACCAGGGAAAGGGGATTTGGCACTTATTGTAGAACAGCAACTCTTCCCCTGCACAGCAACATTTTAAAAATCAGAGAAGGTTCTTGCAGGAGTACCTGCTGCACTGGGTGCTTTTGTCATCTCAGGACCAAGATGGGCTTCTTTGTCACTTCCTCCTCTCTGCCAGATTCTCTTGGAATCCTGTTTACAGCTGTGTCTTGTTCCTTTGCCTCCAGACCTCCACAGAAATTTTGCTCACTTAGACCCAATCCTTTCGGGGTGCTCTTTTAGCCTATTTTTAGCCTTTTCAGCCCAGAAGTTTTGTGGATCTTGCTCCACTGCCCACCCTGACTCTGGGTTACCTTGGATCCCCACCTGCTCTCCAGGTGTCCCTGGGGACAGCAGGCTCAGGGCAAGCTCTGTGCTGACTCTCTTGCTCATGGAGCACAGCGAGTGCAGAGCACATTCAGGTCAGGCTTCTCCAGAGTGCAGTCACACACACTTCGCTTCACTTGTTATTAATATTTCATTAATTTGCCAGCTACTGTAGTTTTCCCTTGAGAGATCATTAATAAAATACCACCCAAATAAGCCAGATAAGAGGCAAAGTGACCAAACTACAAAACAAGTTTAATTACCTTTGTGTTATACCTTTGCAAGCGCCAGCTTTAAATTGGACAATTCTATAAAGTAAAGCTTTGATGATGCTGAGGTCTATTGCTTCCCATGTCTTGCCATTTTAATTACTTCTCCAATTTCCCACACACACACTTCCTCTATTTTGTTTGGAAGAAAAATGAAAGTGCCTGTGGGTGTTTATGGAGGGTTGCTGGGAGGATTTGAGCAAAGCTTCTCCAGCACAGATCACTATGGTGGAATCACCTCGCAAACCTCACCTTAAATTCAATGCTACACAAAGTGGTAACTCTTCCATGGATAAACAAAAATATGAGGTTATTCAATTAGCTGAAGTAAATTTCTTCTGAAGCTAAAATATAATTTTTTTTCAATAGCTAGCACATGAGACTTAAACTAACCCAAATAAGAAAAGCAGCAAATCACATTTCAAATGAGATCCACCCATCAATAAAGAAATGCATTTCTGGCTTTTACACTGAATACTTTTAAACTTAAATAGGACTTCTTGTAAGTATCCATAAAATTACATGCCATGTGTGTGCATTTCTAGGAGTATGTGAAGTTTATTTTACAAAAATTTCTGTTGAAACTATAACAGAAATAAACATGTAGTGCTGAGGCAAATTAATGCCTTAACTCTTGCAAAAAAAAAAGTGCATATGCAGATGTGTATCTCTTAAAATTTCTTTCCTGTTGAAAGTGTTCTCAATTTCAGACTTGAAATTAACTTACTGCACAGTAGGGCCTAGCAAATTGTACCCTTTTTAAGCTTAAGAAAGGGAAAATGAAGTACATTTCCTATACAGGGAAGAAGCTGAAAGGTAACTTCTTCAGCCAAGACAGAAAGTCAGTCAATAACTGGTTGTTTGACAGAACTTTGACAGTTCACTAAAAAAGCTGACTCTTTAGTGACAGAATGGTGCAACCAGTTTGAAAATGTACAGATTTAAAATAAGACGGCCTAGAACAGGGAACAATAAGAGACTGACACATGAAATAAAGAAATAATTGTTGTAGTCTGCTCTAACACTTGCTGTGACTTTGATAATCTTCAATAACTCTTGTGATGCACAGCAAAATCAGTTCCAGAGCAGATTTGCATAGAGGACCTTCTTTACAGTACTGCTGATGCATTTCTTGAGTCACAGCAGTTTCTTGAGGCACTGGCCAAGTGTACAGACAGCTGCATGGAGCCCTCTCTGCCTTCCTGCCAAAGCTACACTAAACTCAGGAATAAGCAAAAGAAAGAGCAAATTATGGGGCTGCCAAGTGCTGAACCCTACTTGAAGAGCCAACACAACCTATAAGATGGTTCAGGAAACAGTTTCAGTAATGCCAGGGCTGTCAAAGTGTCAGGAGGCAGAGCTCTGTGCAAAGGGGACTCTCAGCATGGCTACCCAATGTAGGGAGTGTTGTGCCTGGTTTTACTGACAAAATCTGAATAAAATTGACTGAATGAGGTTCACAAATGAGTCATAATGACTGGAAATCATGATTTAATGTGAAAGGCTTCTGAATTTCTATCCACTCTCTTTTCTGAAATACAGCTACCTGCTGGCCTGATCATAATCCACCCATACCAAGACAGGGAAGAGACTCTGGAAAGGAAAAGGCTCATCATTCTAGCAGACAAATATGCAGGAATTCAGGCAAGAATATTCCATGCGCTCTGAATGGGAAAAGGTACCAGCCAGCCCAGCAAATGGCCAGGTCTGAGGCAAAGCTCCTTTGTGGAAGCCTTTCTTCAAAAACCAGACAGGCATTGCCAGTGCACACGAATCAATGGCCATTTTTTTGGGCTGTTTCATGTAGGAGACGTAATTGCATAAATCACACCCTTCCCAGGCTTCACAGTGAGGTAGATGATCTTTGGAAACTGTGAGGTCACATGAGGCTCAGCCCTTGAAGAACCCTGAGCATTTGAAACTAAAATATGCAAATAGTAACACTGAAGGCTGTGGACTGCTCCTAGAGGCAACTCTTGACTAGACTGTGCTCATACCCTGCAGGGCTCTGGGGTCAGCACTCTGCAGCCCCACTCTGTGTGGGCAGGGCTTTCAGCAAGAATCTGGGGAGATTTTTCATCAAGGACTTCAGTGATGCGAAATCCTGCCAGAACGCCACCAACACCGACCGCTCTGGAAAATCCTGCCCTACGTGCATGAGCATTCATTTGTTTCATCCCACTTTTACTATGTAACATGCCTTAAAACATTGCCTTGGGGAGCCTGAAAATGTATTAAAGTGATTACACAGAAATTTATGCAAATTGCTATGGTAATTTTGAAATTACTTAATTCTATAAAATGCCTGCAGTTTTTAGTGTCCTGTTCCAAGCTGTCTCTTGAAACAATCCTTCAGAGGTGTCAGCAAGCCAAGGTGGAACAACTATCTTTCACATAATGTCACAGAAGCACGAGGGAAGGAAACACACACCTTCAAAGAAGCCTGAAGTGTTTCCAGAGAACAGGAGGCCCAGAAGTGCTTGAGAATTGAAGGACAGAAGCACATGGGGCTCAGTGACTGCTGTCCTCCCCCAGCTGCATCTCTAACAACAGTTTATTTTTATGCACCTCCTTCCATTAATTTTCTAGCTCCTCTAAAGAACCAAATTCACCATTTCCTAATTTGGACTGGAAGTCAGTGCATAACAGAAGTTTGCTCCTCTACTTTCCTCAAACCAGGTTTCATGGCCAACTCCACAACAGGTACCCCAGGAGCAGGGGTGTAGGAAACTGGTTAATACAATGCAATGGGTTCTACCCGCAGAAAACCTGTTGCCATTCCTGATATGGAATATTTCCTGTTTACATGTCATAGTTCCCACCCCTGGATGTGCTGTCAAGGGCTCCTCCTGCTTTCAGCCAGCTTTGTTGTTAGCCATGGTTCATCCGAAGGTGGCCTGTTCTTGGGGAGCAGTGAAGCAGGATGGAAAGAGGCTGAGAGTCCTTGCTGCAGCACAGGGAAGCCATTTCCATGTGCTTAGCCAATTCCTAAGGGAGTGCCACTCACTCAGAGAGGGGGGGAAATGTTTGACTACTTTCAGGGAAGGAGGAGGAATGAATGAGGATCCCCCAGCCTGCTGCAGTTTGGAATGATAGGTCTTAATAACTGAGGGAGTCTCCACACCTTGTAGCTACAGTCCAGTGGACATAGCAATTCCCTCTGGCCTGAATTTCTGTGAAGTCCAAATTCTTAAAAACAGCAGCTAGACGATGAACTGAACATTTATGATTATTTAGTCATAATTGTCTTGATGGAAAAGAATCTAAGAAACATTAACATGTTTTGAATAAATCAATTAAGAGAAGAGATTTTTTCTGAGCAGCCCATTAAAGCAGATGGGCACAGTGGAATAAACTTCCAGCCTTAATTAGTAAGGAAAACAGTGACCTGCTTTCAATTTAAAAAGTATACATAGTAATAATTTACAGGACACAGAGCATCCTGTGGCCTCAGTAAACTCCAGGTCTGGCTGACTGTGAACCACCCGTTCAGTATGTCTTGCTAATGCTCAGAGTATGCTTTTAATATGCTAAATGTATCCCTAAAAGGATACTAAAAGCCTTACATTAGCATATTCTGGATGATCTTTGAATATAAGAGCAGTGCAAGAGAGGCAGAGATTCGCTGTCATGGCCTAATTAAAAACAGATAGTGTAGCATATTGACCTAACAAAAGTCATTTTTTCATCTCAACTTCCTTCTCCTGTCCTTGGTTTAGTCCTTTGGCTGGAGCCAGCAAACAGCTGAACTGAACTCCCTGTCACAGCCTTTGGGGCTAGTTTTAAATATAAAAATATTCTAGTTTTAAATATCAATCTACATCCTTGGCTAAAAATTCTTTTGGGCTCTATCTGTCTATCTATCTATCATCAGAGAAGTAAATAATTACATAATTTATACATTTCTATTGCAACAATTAGAATTTTTAAGTACTTTCTCTCCATTTTTCTTCTCTTGTACTATTTCAACACGCAGCCCTCCACTGTCATGTTCATTACACATTTGTGGTTTATATTCCTTCCCTCAAGAGAACTGTGGCAGGGTTTTCTATTTTATTTTTCTTAAACAGAGCCTCAATGCAGAGGTGCGTTACACTCATAGATGTCTTATCAATCCCTGGCACTTCCCATAACCTTGTTTTGAAGTTCAGTTCCTTTGAAGGTCAGTCTTTTCACTGTATCTAGTGATTAAAAAAAACCCACTGGGATGAATGCTGACAGTCAACATAAGGGAAAAACACACTGTCATAAGCTCATCATTAAATTACTGTTATATACTAGTCTGCTTAATCAAAGTCACCACTTTACAAAGTGACTTCTTTGCCTTCCTGCTGAGAGCAGTGCTGGTAAACGCTGGTGTGTCCCATGAGGTGTGCAGTTCAGGTCTGGCTCTACCTCCTGAACTGCTCACAAGGTACTGCAACTTCAGTGTTAACTTTCAGAGATATTCTAAAACAGATCTCAGGATTCTCACATATCAGAGCTGGCTGAGAATGAAATGTTCCCTTCACAGCTCAGAACTATCAGATGCAGAAATCACAGGCAGCTATAATCTTCAACCCCTGGCACAGAAAACCACATTTTCAATTCCTGCTTAAAGTACTACTACTTGCTTGTATGCCAGAAATGTCTCTGGCAAATGACAGTGGCTTGCCTACACTGAGCTGCTTTCTATTCTGTTTTAAAATAATAATTTTCCAGTTTCCAGTGAGAAAATAGCACCTTAAAGGGCTCTGTCCTGCCCAAGTAATGCAAAATGTATATTGGATTCAGCAAGTCAAGAACATGCCTGTAATATTCAGGTTTATATTCTGCCTAGGGACCTAAGGTTGAGGTACCTTAGTTTTCTTGTAGTCTGAAGCCTGAGAACCTGCCAGGCTCCCTGAATCCTGTACAAGCACAACCCTCAGTTCCACTGACAGTGTTCCAGTTACACTCCAGCACCTCCCCGCACTTACATGATTTTACAAAGACAGCTGATCCCACTTTCAGCCCCAAACCTAATCCAGCCTGGCAGGCATAAAAAGCTCTCTGGGTTGCCTAAAATCAGGTGTCTAGAGTTCAGTTTCCTGGACATAGTGCAACACAGACCCAGGGATACAGAAGACAAGAAGTGTGGCTCTCTTCCCTCTGTGGCGGGCAGCTATGGCAAGCAGTGGGCAGATACACTGCCCATCACGGGCACTGACCAAGGGAATCAGGCCTTTGCTGACTTACACCTTTTCCAGAGGCTATTTTTGATTCTTGCATGTAATGCAGCAGCACTCAACATGAAATATATGATGAGGAATAGGAAATGCAGAAGCATTTTCTGCAAATGCCATCCGTCCCCCAAAGAATGAAGTTTTGAAGCAGGGGTGAAAGCTGGGGAAGTCTTATAATTGTGGAGATTTTTTTCCCTTCTCCCCAGCAATGAGTGTGGCCTGGCTGGTTTGAACTTAACAGGACCTGCTACTGAAGTACACAACTGCTGTTCACACTAGAATTGCCTGATAAGTGATTAGGCTCAGCGTGAGTGATAAGATGTGGACACAATCTTCAGCAAGACACACACTCCATGGTGGCAGGGATGTCCACACAGAGGGACCAAGCTGGACTGGCTCCAGTTGGCCTTGGGGGAACTCCCTGTCCTGGCCTGCACAGACCTTGTGTTTTGTGAGTGTGGGTTTGTGCTGTCCCCTCCTGGAGCCGCTGTGCTCCAGAGGGTGCTGCTCCTGCCTGCCACCAGGCTGACTGCCAGCAGCCACAAGTGTCCTTGGGCTGAAAGTGATCTCCAAACGAAACGCCTGTGAAGAGTGGGAATTCCTGAAAAAGGCTCTTCTCTTTGCTTAGAGTCCTTGTTAAGTGGTGTCTATTTCTGGACAGATTACAAACACTGAAGACAGTTGTTGCCACATTTAAAAATAGCCGTGGAGGAAGGCTTAACTGTTCCCTGACCAGTAGCAAATTGTAACAGCTATTCCTAGATCAAAAAAGGCAATTATATGGCAAATCCTAAAAAGGAATGAAAGGATAAGGAATATCTCCATGTGGCATGACTTCAGAAGTGTCATCCCTCACCCAGCCCTGAGCAACTACCCCAGTGTTGGAGTCTTGGAATCAAATCCCCAATTTATTACAATGTTGTAACAACACCAGTTGCAGTGGTCCACCACGCACTTATGAACCTGTGAGATCAGCAGGAAAATGTCCTTGTCTTTGAAGCCTATAGGAACGTCCATTCACCCTGTATTGAATTTTGCAGCTCATTTAAGCTGTGGCTCTAATGCCAGGCATTTGTTTGTCCTGCTTTAAAAACTAATGCTCAGTGGAGCTGCACTACAGCAAATTCAGCAAGGGCAGCATCCCAGCCAAGGGTCTGTACACACACGCTGTGGCAGCACCACCTGAGGTGTGGATTTAAGGTGAGGCAATCAGACCACATCAGCATCTCTGGGAATGGCCTTACACAGGGATGGATGCAGTGTCTCCTGCTGCATACTTGAGAAATCAGGGAAAGTTTTCATCTGGTAAATAAACTCTCCTACTGAAATTTAAACGATGGTACCATTTATCTTCAATTATTTAAAACTTTATCCAAGTCATGCTGGCCGCTGTTCTGAGAAATTTCACTTCCAAGTTCAGTGTCAAGCCCTGGGATCACTTTTCCAGGCGAGCTGCTCTATGTGCACAGTTAGACACACAAGTGCATCCGCCCAAGGTGGGAACCAAAAGGAAGCATCTCTCAGCCTCACACTCTTGGAATTCCTCTCAGACTCACTTGGCAAAGCAGTTAAATCCAGCTCCCTTCAGCTTGTAGTGAGAGCAACCCTAGCCCGTGACTACAACACTCCATCTTCTCTGCCCTCCTGGCTCTTCATATTAAATATAATGGATCCATTTGCTTAAGGGACTATTTTAAATACCTTTCCAGGAATAGTCTCAAAGAAATGCTTCCCTTCCTCTGATCACATTTTACAAAGGCCTTTTTGAACTGTGGGGTTTGTAAGCTTAGTCCTGCCTAGCACCAGGGGAGGCACAGCTTCACGGCACGTGTGGTGGCTGGCAGGAGCACAGTGCTGGAGCCACACACATTCCCAGATACATCCCACCCCACAGCTCCCACCCCAGCCCTGCACAGCACACAGGAAACCAGGGGGAGCAGCCTCCTCACAGGAGATTTGATGAAAAACACAGCAGCAAGAAAAGAAATGAGGACAGCAGGTAGCAGTGGGGCACTTCAGCCTTGGAAACTTCAGGTAGACACCCTTTCTGAGCAGGTCTTTAGCATGGATGCAATATACCTGTGACTTTCTGAAAAAATTCCAGGGGAGGCACTGCATGTAAAGAATATGTATGCTTTTAAGATATATACACTTTAAGGAAAAGAGTTTTAAAGCAAACCCTGTGCCTTTAGGTTGTGTGTGCAGGTACATAGACACATACATTTCCTTTGGGAAAATGCTCATCTAACCTGATTCATGCTGTAATAATGCACAATTTTCTTGGAGCCAAGCAGTGAAGGATGTGATATTGCATAAGGAAATCTCTCATCTTCACTTTAAATCATTCTTTTGTCATGGGAAATGTAAAACAATTTTAAAATTAAAATATATCACAGACTAATGACTCATCCAAAGGTCTCATCCAAAATGAGTGGAAAAAGCCAATTAATTTCTTTTTATTTTGGGATTATCTCAGACATTACTCTGATTCTGGACAAACTGCCTTGCCATGAACAAAGGACCAGAGGGCAGGGCAGCACTGGGGCAACTGGCCCAGCCCAGGTCTCATGGAAGGAATTGCCAGCCGGATTCAGGAAATTTCTGCTGGCAAGGGAGCAAGCTCCTGACACAGCTCAAACTGGTTTCTCTAAAGGAAAGCAACTGTAAGCACAGCAACCTGTAAGGTAAGGAGCTCATATGTTAGTCAGGACAGAGACCCAAAGATTGCAGGAACATAAAGAACCCTATAAAAGCAGGGGCAAGCTTTAAGTAATAGGTGCAAAGAATCTGGAAAGCAAGGAAGTCCTCTGAACACAGAATTTCTGTGGGCAACCAGATACAGATTTACTATACTAAACACAGAAACTGTCTGTCTTTAGACAGTATCAGAAGAAAATCACATTTGTGACCACAGAACTCTTCTTCCCTCTCAATACCCACACAATGCCAGGCTGGAAGTGTGAAAGCACTCTGCTTTATACCGACTGGAAGTTGAAAAGCAAGTTCTTCGTGAACACAAATTCTGTAATCAGTAATGATAATGAAGTACTGGGGTGGGGCTCAATTCCTTATCCACTCCTTACCCTAGAAATACTGTCAGGGACTGCCACTGCCATCCTCCTCCCTCAGCCAGGACAACATTCCACTCCAGGAGATCAGGAGAGAGGAGCTGCCTTTCCAGAGAAGAGGAGGAAAGGGAAATGGTAAGGCGGACATGGCTACAGGTGTCTGCAACTGCAACACAAGCAAGAGACTTAAATTTCTTCTGAGCAGCTTCAGTGCTATTCTGGGACAGAGAGAACTGCTCAGCACTGGTGACATGCAGGAAATGACTCCATGGCAGTAATCTGAGCAATCCCTGTTTGAGCAGGGATGCCACTTTTGTCCCTCTTTTGAAGATAAGCCCATACTCTGAGATACTAGCATCAAAATACATGGCAGGGCCACAGGGCAGCACTGGACTGAACTAGTTTGAGGCCATTTGTGAATTTGTAATCCCTTTGAGACTGCAATATTTATGTTTTCATGCTGCTTTGGTAATTGATTAATGAACGTGCTTGCAGAATAGGCATGGCAGTATGAGTTCAGGAGTATCATGAAGGAAACTGCCATTAAATACTCACTCTGCAGGAGGGTGGGCAGGCCCCACAAGAGGCTGGTACCCCCTTTATCTTAGGTACCCCCCAGGAAACTTGCTTTTAGTGACTCGTAGGCTTGTAAATTCATTCTACTGGCCAAACATGAGTGGACAGCACAATAAAGAGGGGCAACTTGCCAAAGGCCACTCAGGAATGGGGTGCCATAGCTGCAGCCACATCTCTGGGCCCTCAGGCCAGTGTGTGCCACCTGGAAGATGCTCCCTGCCACATTTGATCGCAATCCTCTGCACAATTTTTTACTGCAGGTGAGACGAATAAGCACAGCACTCTGAAGTGGCTATGAGCATATATTGAGGCTTATTGAGGCATAAATCCAGGAAGCCATGTGTTCGGGCGATTTCCAAGTTCACCTAAGCTTTATGAAACCTATTTTTTAGCCAAACAAGTGTAAATGAGCAGTGTCTGGTGACATTTTATTACATTTTCCCTTATTATGCCTTAGTGGTAAATTGTTCTCGCCAATCAGTGTCGCAGTATCAGAGTGACTCCTACAAAGAGTCACCTATAGAAAGCAGAGATAAGAGATTTGACTGTCTGCCTCTGCAAAATGGGCTTCTTTTCATTTTTCAGTGCAGGTCAGAGTCCTGATTAAAATAATAAACCAACACAATGATCAATTAAGAGAGCGGAGAAGTGGGTATGCTGTCAAGACTAGCAACCATCCTATAGGAATAAATCAAAGTAACAGCAGTACAAATTAAGGAGCAGTTTACACTCAGTGTTACACACCAAGTACTGCTGATAATCATGTTTTACAGTGATGCTATTAAGCATATTTGCATCACAATGATGAGGAAGAGCACACCACCAAGGATTTTTCTTTTCCGGTTACATTCACAACAACATGAATATTTGATGTATTAATTTACAATTACCCCACTATGACAGAAGAGTATCTGCCCATGGAAACACTCATTTTTTAATGGTGCTATTAATGAACAGAAAATTCACAAAGTTTTCGAAGGCTGATGAAGAAAACAGGAGCTTAAAACCACACATGTTTATACCCCTTTCCCATGTATTTTGGTTAAGACTGTTGTGAGTATAACTCACCGAGAGCCAGTCAGAGGAATACACCTTTCATTTGCATTTCGAATGGATTATCAAGGGCTCACCCACTTTGCCATTTGGGATTTCTGTGGTTTTGCTTAAAGAACACCAGAAACCTCTTGTCGTGTCCTCCTTCTCCCTCATACATCACTTAGGAGCTGGCTGGCACCATTTGGAAAGCGGGCCTGGCGTGAGGGTGGCGACTCATTAAATGCTGTTCCTCGGAGCTAATAAACTCCCATTAGCTGAATCCCACACTGCAAGTGACTGGCAAAGCTCAGACCTCCCTCCTGCATTCCCTGGCCATCACACAGCACTCTGCACTCCAGCAATTAGCAGGAAAACTCATGCAAATTCTGTTGATATTTGATATAGAGCTGTTGCCTCAGAGTGGTTGTCAAAACCAAGTTTGCTGATAACAAAGAGTTCCTGTGCAAGTGAATGAGGCAGCCTGCAGTCTTGGTGTTTATTATATTGCAGTGTTGAGGGCTCCCAACTCTGAATATTCATGGTGGGGAATTAAGCCTTGCTTTTCAGATGCCAACAGGAGCTGATGTTTAGTGTTTACTGGCTTTTGGTAGAGTTTTAGGTTGTATGAGAAATAAAAAGCCAGACATACAAACCTTCTTTAAAGTAGTAACTGGAAGGAAGGCTCTTAAAAAGGGCACATTTAGGCATCAGAATGAAAGGCACATTCAAACAACTGCATACTTGGAGGGTTTAGAAGCAAACAAAACACTCCAGGCCCTAATTCTGCAAATGTTTATACATGTGCTTCTCTAACTGGGAAATCAGTATTTTACTAATTTACTAATTACTATTTTATGCCAGTGCTTCACTTTCAGCATTTTTCTAAATGCTAGGCTCAAAGCCTGTTGAAATACTCCTAAGAAAATAACAAAACAAGGGTAAGATAGTTACTCTGGGGATGAGTCTGTGCCATTTATGGTTATAAAGGTTCACCTTCCTCCAGCTTCTGTTTGTTAAACGTTTTCAAAAGCCTCACTCATTGTTTTCAACAAACTGTGAAAAAGATGAATAGATTTGATGCCTGAAATGTCCATCTGGGACAGAGTCACTAGGGAGGAGGACAGAGCTGTGGTCTTTACAGTGGTCAGAAGCACATGGGGAGGAGAGTTCCTGGGAGAGGAGCTTCCCCACCTCTCTGGAACATCTGACAGAACAAAATCAGCGAGGGGCTGCTGACTGCCCCAACACCCTCTGAACACACGCTGTGCCTGCACTGAGGTTTGATCTGTTTGTGTCAGTCACTAGATGAGAGCAGAAGTGCCACAGAGTAGCAGAAGGCAGCACAGACCTTGAAAAGCCCAGAAGAAAACCCACAAAAGGCACAAAGTCTGCTGTATATTTTAAGTGCTCCATCAGTTCGCTGAATTGTGTGCTTTTCTTCCACTGGGCCCTGAAATGAGCTAAAATAATCATTCTTTACCAGTAGCCAAACAGTTATTAAAATTAGGAAACTGAAACTTTTCATAAAGCAGGCTCTGGGAAGTCTGTGCTATCCCATCTTGTTCTTCTCCCCGGTCCTCAACAAAAAGTCCTGAACACAGTCCTGCTTTGCAAAGCTTGTTCTGGTGCTAGCCCAGAGTCATCAATCTGTGGCTTTCGGGTGCTCTGTGATTTTTAAATGTAATCATGAGGTCCTTTCTGGTATTCTTGTGTTGCTAAGGAATGTGTAGTTCCTATCCCAGGCTGAAGCTTCTCACCACAATCCTATATTACCTTGGACGAACACATTAATTAAAATGTCACCATGCCATTTCTTTCTGCATGAGACCATGGGTTTTTCATTTTAAGAATGTAGCAACAAGGTGGGAGAAATGCAAAAGTGGGCTGTGGGAAGATAAGAGCATTACTAATTACATCTTCCACCTGCCTGCAGTCCTGAGATACTAATGAAATGTAAGAGTGAGATCCAAGGCAAGCAACAGGCTGCAAATGGGATCCTGGGCACTTCTCAACTCCCACAGAAGCAGTCTGGATGATTTCAATATTTGTTCATGCTCTTCAGCTCTCAGTCACAAGGCTTGGACAAAAGACAAAAATTGATTTAACAGAGAGTGAATGTAATGCTCTGCAAGTAGCTTAGACTGCACCAATTAATCAATTACCCAAGTACATTCCACTTTAATACATTCATTACTATTCCAATCTTTAATCAACTGCTTGTTCCACATACAATGAGGTTCCTGCATGTCTGTGTAAGGAACAATATTCACTTTGCAGCAGAAAAACACCACTTCCGGTGCCAAACATGAAAATTCAGAAGCGTGTTGATGGCTGTATGATGTGAACAATCCTGTAACTGGCTTACAGGCCATGCTGGCACTTGCTGTGGCTTTGTTTGATACACCCACTAAAAATATTTATTGGAGATTAGGAGCAGGAACTGATCTGAAAGATGTTTTTGCCTTCATGTCTCAGTTTGGCATATGCAACTGAAACTTCTGCAACCAGCTACTGCATTTCCTAGAGTCAGGAGCTTTTCAAGCTGTGATTTTTTTAAACTTCTTTAAAAGCAGAAATAAACTTTGAAAACTGTGTGCAGCACCTCCAAGCCTTCATCTGTTTTGCTTCCCTTGCCCCCTCTTCTGGCTGTAGCTCAGGGCAACCCCATTGCCACGGGAAATGGCCTCTTTAAAGCTGCAAAACCTCTTCCCCAACTTTAACAGGTGTCAGTATGTCCATTGCAATTCTGTTGTTATATAATTAACAATTAAATTTTTGATTCATTTAATCTATAAAAATGAGCTAGCTGGATGTGACTGCTACAAAACTATCAGTCCCTTTGACTGTACAGAAATTTCACCTATTTGTTCCCATAGGGGGAGAGTTTGTGCCAGATATAACTCTGAACCCCCCTCAGCAGTCAGGAGCTCAGGAAGGTCTTTCTGTAAGGCCCCACGTTCATCAGTGAGGGGTTCTGGTGACAGGGGACCAGAGTGTGGGGTGGGAGAGGAAAACTGAGATCTCAGATTGAAGGGAAAAGTGGATCAAAACTTATCTGCAGGAGTGAGAAAAATGCGTTTGGTGATAACAAGTGCAGTGTTTGATGTGCAGACGTACTTCACTATCTAGCCTTTCATCAAGAGCCAGAGATTTATCCTTCAGGCATGAAAGATGGAACAGCTTAAAATGGTTAGTGACCACAGAAAGGATTAGCACATTATTATCTTTTTAATCCACAACGTTTACTTTTTTCAGGATTTATTGGAGCTAATACAAAAGTGATTAGTGTTCTGGTTTTGCCAAAGTAAGAGGTTGTTTATGACTCCATTCCCACACATGGCCTGTAATAAACAGATAGTGCTGGCTGGAAAGTGGCCAGCAACAGAAAGTTTCATCTTCTACACTGTATTCACAGAAATAGAAATGACTTGTACATTTGCCAGTAAGTCCCAGCGAGGACCTTCTAAAAGTAAAGCAAAATGTGTTACATTATCCCACCCTGCAAGCACACAATAAAAGGTTGTGTGGAAAGTTCTTCAGCTTTTTTACATTTGCTATTTTTACAAAAGTGGGATAAACCAGCCCCCAGCATTCCAGAATCTTGGCCAGCCCATGAGACATCATGACTAAAAAATGTTGAGATGGTAAAAATAATCAATGTTATTTTTTGTATGTGCAGTCCATCTTATCCAAATTTAGGATTCATATTTTTCACTTCTGCTCTGCCTTTATGATGTCTGGAAATTGATTTGTTTTTAAAAGGAAGCTGAAATTCTCAGGCCATCACAAAATTTGAGCACCTAAGGTTTCAGAAGAATCCTCAAGCTTACTTTCACAAACCTTCCCTGTAACTTAAGATGTTCAATCTCTTTTTCAGAATAGCACAGGAACCTGAGACTCCAGGATTGCTGCCTACCCTTTCCAAACTGGACTTGTGCTCCTAGTGCATACCAGTTTAAAAGGTTCTTACATGGCTAGCTACTACTAATGTGAGCTACATGCTTCTCTATTTTTAAATATGTGGCCATCATCACTTTTTGAAAATAGGGCTTATTATTTTAGATCTTTGGCTTTTGAAAGTGATCCTTATAATATTGCCACAAAAAGAAAATTGATAAGCTGAAGGGGTAGACAGACAGACGTGCAGAGAAGCAACAAAGCAGAAAACTTTCTTTTTCTCATCTTATTCCTTTGCAATGACTATCTCTACTAAGTCTCTCCACCATGTAAATGCTCCTTTAGGAATAAAGATGCTAATACTGAAATCTAGCTGTGGGTTGATTCCTTTAGTTCTTCAGTCACTGTGAGGAGAGCCTTCTTTTCTTCCCCTTGGTTTGGACAGCACATCAAATGTGCATTGCTGCAGAGCTCTGGATCAGGCCAGGGTTGCAGGATGTCTGTTCTCCTTTGAAGGTTATGCCTGTGTTGCAATCATGGTATCTCAAGTGGATATTTGGGGCTGGCTTCATGGCACTGAGCTCTCAACCTGTGAACAGGGTGACTTTGGTAGCATGGGGAACGTTCCTGGCCTGCAGCCCAAATGTTTGCTCAGTGCCTGGGGAAGCCTCTGTGGCTCATGCTGGGTTCCCTCTCTCCACCTCCAAGGGCAGCTGAGCCAGGAGGCATCTGGGATTTCCATCCCTGGGCTCTGTGCACAAGGCAGAGTTCACAACCATCCTGCCTCCTCAGGATGCAGAATTACTGAATTCTTCATGTGCTGGGGCTGCCACTTTCCCCTGTGAGGCAGACCCTGTGCCAGGCCAGAGCACCCCAGAGGGGCTAGGAAAATGCTGGAGCTGCTCCTGTACATCTGCATGTCACAAAAGTGATAAAGAATTTAAACTGTAGTTTGAATTAGTTGTCACTCTCCTTCCATTCCCTGTATTCATTTCATACCCACATCTTGGTTTCCATTAGGATTGTTTCTTGCAGAACGAGGCTTTTGAAACAATACTGGGAAAAATCCCGCAAGGATTCAGGTAATATACTTCCCAATCACATGGCAGACAGGTGGAAAACATGAAAGGAAAACAGTCAATAGCTGCTTGCTATCTCACCCCCTCTGAACTGCAAAAATTTCTTAGAGAGCTGTGAATTACTCCCCTATTGTTCTTGCTACATTATTATTTTTGAAGTGGCTCATCCCTGTGCTATTTGGTTGGCTGCTTTGTTTGCCTTATCAGAGTGCTGGGTGATGTATAATTAAAAAAGCCCTGTTTTACCACCTCACTCACAGATCTCTTTAGATAATACACCAAGTGTGATAGCAAGAAAAACACAATGTAAACTTCAACTGCTGCATTTATTCAACGTTGTGCATTTATTTAATTGAAATTTATTTATTGAAACCCTCCCTTCTGAGATGCCTGTCTCTCCTTCAGAATGAGCCTCTGCTACAAAAGCCAGTATTTGTTTTCTGGTGACGTCTTTGAGCATGACAGTGTGTTGACATAAGAAAGCACAGCCTCCAGTGGCAGGGGAGGCTGGACAATCCTCCCCAGCTGCTCAGCATCCACCATTCCTAACAAAATCTCCCAGGAGGTACTTGGAGATACACTTGGAGATGGTAATTGTAGAACAGAGCTAGACAATACATTTCTAAGTGTCAGGTAGGTAAGTCTGTCACAGAGAACAAACACAGCACCTCCTTCAGCCCCAGCCAATGCCACCTGCAGCCCTTTCTCCTCCCACCTCTTCTTCAGAGTCTCAATCTATGTGACACATTTATGCCACCTCTGTTCTCTCTAACAGAGCCTTTTTTTCTCCTATCACTGAATCCTCAGCTCCTGACCAGGCTCTTCTCATGTCTTGATGACAGCATTCTCTTCTTTAAGAAGCAATTTCACCCTTCTTTGTTTCTGTCTGAATTCCACTGTGTGACTACTTCCCTAGCTCACCACTCAAAACAATCCTTTTTCTTCTCCCTACATTGCATGTCTCCTCATCACATCAAATAAAAGCAAATTTTATTCCCTTTCAGGATCTTCCAGAGCCTATCATTCTCTCATACACTATTTATGCGTTCTCCCACCTTCAATAGGACTGTCATGCCACCTTTCATCAAACACCAGATCCATTTTCAAACACCTTTCATTCTTTCTTCTACGCTGTATCTCAAAGATGTGGGCACCCAGCAAGTTATCTCATTGACCTTTCCAATTCTTCCCCTCACACCCCCTTTGCCTTCAAACAGAAATGAAACTTGGCTGTCTTGGGAGCTCTGGATGTGCACAACTGATGCTCCATGAGAAGCTGCTCTGTCTCCCTGTCCTGGCTTTACCCACCTCCCTGAGTCCAGTGGTGGCCTCCTGTCTTGGTTACATTGAACTATTTGGCACAGGGGCTATTTTTTTTTTCAGTCTTCTATGAGTTTCTGAGCTACAACTGCAAAGTGCTGCTCACAGATGAGTCTGCTGCAAACTGCTGACCCTTATATTATAGAAAGGAGTAGCTCAGGTCTATATATTACCATCTACAGAAGTTTAGATTTACTTGCAAGATCATCACCTAAAACAGGAGTTTTAAGCTCCTAATTTTGAAATGTCTACACAGAAACACTTTTCGTAACAACTAAAAGAAAGCTCAGTGTTTATTGAGGAGATTTTGCTGCTGCTGTTTAATACTGTCTCACCATCTACACCCTGGTAATAGGTCCAGAAATCCTATGCAAAAATCAGACAAATCACATTTCTATGATCCATTTAGGGTGCAAAGAACCTATACAGCACCAGCTATCACAGCTCAGATGCTGAAGATCTGTGGTAACTGGCATACATGAACCATATCCCACATCCTGTCTTCACGAGGAATAAAGGCAAACCATGGCCCTCACTGCCATGCTCAGCAGGACAGTGGGTTAGGCTTCAATTCCTTTCCATGTTATCAAGTGAGCAGAGGTTTGGCCACAAGTGTCAGTTTGGGCACTTCAGGTTAGCTCAAGGTGGCTGACATAAAAAGAGCCTGTCAGCTTAGTGGCTGGAGGGACTCTGGTACGTGGCACAAAGAGACACCAAGCTCAGCCAAAGCTGACAGGCACTGTCTGAAAATGGAAAGAAACCTTTGCTTGAGGGCTCCTAACTGTTGGGCACTAGGCAGGCTGGTAGAGAAGTAGGTCTGGAAGCCTTTTGTTTCTCTTCCCTTCTCCAGATACCAGGGGACAGAGCACCTTGGAAAAAAAAAGGACTAAACAGTGTTTTTCAAACAGCTGCTCTGCAGAAGGAAGGCTGCTACTAAGGTGTTTAGGCAATGGTAGAATCACTTCAAAGTCAAATCTAGGGGCAGGGTGAGTAGGACACCCCAGCATCACAGTTAACAGGGCAAAAACAACACTGTCCCCAAGGTGTCACATTGCTCTTGGCCAAACCAGTAGCAAAAAAAAAAAGAAAGGCCTATTCTTCACACACAGCTTGCACTGGTTTAAATGAAATCAGTTTTGAAGTCAAGTCAGTTCGCCAGGTATGAAATCCCAAGAGAATGTACTTAACTTAGTGCACAGACATCAATTTAGCTCATCTGAGTTACTGAAGTAGGCTAAATCAATACAAGGCACTTGTAAATGGATTTAAAAGAACATTCATGTGGGGTTTGTTTCAATTTAACAAGTCACGTTAAGGAGCAATTTTATTTAAACCCGAGCAAGGTTTCTTTGTTGGCCATCCTTAAACCCTAGATTACAACTCTAATTACCCAACTAAGAAAGCAGAGAAGAAAGCAACCCTTCCATGTATCTCTGAGAGAAAGCCCCCTGAGCAGAGAAACAGGCAGCACTGCCACTTCGTCCTCAGAAGCAATGCAGTAAGGTTGGACAAAACTGACAAAACAGTTTTTTCTATTTATACCAGAGGGTAAATTAGCAGATTAATATTTACTTCCAGGCACTGCTACCAGCCTGAAGGGGAAATGGAGCAGAATGAGGCCAGCAGAGGTCATAGCTCATTCAACCCATCAGTGTCATCAAATTTGCTCAGTAGAGCTTTGATTACTTTTCCAAACTTCAAGGCTGGTTTGTGGCAAGACATTTTTCTAGAAAGGGAGAAATAGAAGGCTTGAA
This sequence comes from Thryothorus ludovicianus, assembly GCA_013397245.1. Classification (NCBI taxonomy): domain Eukaryota; kingdom Metazoa; phylum Chordata; class Aves; order Passeriformes; family Certhiidae; genus Thryothorus; species Thryothorus ludovicianus. The sequence continues at coordinate 41,535 of VZTB01012341.1, read as the reverse complement.
ACTAAGGCCATGTTAACATATTAATAAATCTCTCAACTAGCAAAACTATTATCTTTATTTGGGAAGATGAGTGCTTCTGAATATTAAATCAAAACCATTAGCTCTGAACATCTGCAATTCTTGCTCCTGGATGCGGTGGGGGCTGCAGGGAGGTTTATGGAGCTGGCACAGGGCTCACTGCACAGCCCATGGGATTAAACTGTTACGCACTCACAGCCATTAAAATACCCCTCTCAGCTCTTCTTTGACACGCAGAGAGGAGGGTGCTGCCCTTGCAGCCTCACCCCGTGCATACTTTAGCTCTGTGCCTCCTTTTAAGGAATCAAGCCTCACTCACAGACCAGCACTCTCTAAAGCAGGAGAGCCTCTGAGGCCGGATGTTGCTGAAGTGCTTTGGGACTGTCACCTTCACCTGACACACCTGGATCAGCACTTCAGAGAGCACCTTACTGTGAGCAAACACCAGCCAGAGGCAACCCAGGGAATGGGGGCTGTGACATCCAAATGAAGAGTGCCATGGTGGGGGGGTGTGTGGAATTAAAAAAATTAGGGAGTGTGGTATCATCATTTCAGAACAAAATACAATTAATTCCCGCTCGGTCATGGTGAGACTGGCAGGACATATCCATGCTATGGATACTCCAGGCTTTGGATGCCCTGCCAATGCAAATCAATGTCCAACTCTCTCAAAACACAGCTTGTACCTATTGATTCACCATGAAGGAAAATCATTTATCAGCCCCTGTGGGCTCCTTCCACAGCCTAGGACTGTGTCCAGCCCAGCTTCCCCATCAACCACATTTGGGACAGTGTGCTTTGCCTTCATCCTCCCTGTATTTGTCTTACCATTTTCTGCACTATGATTTTTTTTTGTTGTTGTTATTATTAATGGTTGACTCACCTTCACATTACATTTTTTTATTAGTGTTCACCACACTGTGCTCAGGATAATGGATCTTTAACTGGCTGAGGTTTGTAAAGAATATTAGGAGAAGATGACTATTTCACAGAAAGGAAACTCAGTTAACTCTACCAGAGATGAGAAAGCCATCTCCTGGGCTAAACATCCACTCTGATTCCTGTACAATACTAGTGAAGAGTAATTTCAGCAGGATTTGTTCTGGGCCCTCAAGCCAGGGAATGGACACAGTCAGGACCTAAAGTTCGCCATTAGTTCAGGTGCACTTACTTGATGTTGCTTTGCCTTAACAAGAAGGAACCAGCATGCTTTTATCAAAGAAAATTCAGTCTAAAACAGATTCTATTATCATTATTATTCAATTAACATAATTTTTTTGATTCAAAACGCAAGTTAATTGTTAGGAGAAAGCACTAAAAGCTCCTTAATAAGTCATACTTTTTCATTTATAAAAGCAAGGGGGTGCCCAGGACTTTTCCCCCTTGTTTTTCCAACTCTTTCTTTCCACACAAGGTTTCCCTGACAGACATTTTACAATTTAAAAAAATTCCCTAAAAATCTTCCACTTGCCCTGATTCAGTCTACACACATGAGGCTGGAGGGGAGGAGCAGCACTTTAGGCAACATCTTGAACCCCCCCACTTAAACTCACTCTACCCTTGGGTACCCAGAGTAATTTTGGAAGGTGACTGACCTTCCTTCTGATGGAACCAGCACCCAAAGTTTTCACAGCCTCTAGCATCAATCTGAATGCGTGTCCATCTGACCAGTTACAAAACAACAACGGAAAAAAAAGCCCCAAAGCAGCACCACAATCTCCTCTCCCCAGCGTGGCAGACAGGGATGTCTTTGATGCTGCCCTTCCTTCTGTGCCGCCCCCCTCCTGGAGTCAAGAGTTTCAAACCCAAAGCACGTGGCTCCGCTATTTCTGACAGGCAGAAGCAGAAGTCAGCTCCCCAAGGAATTCCAACGTGAGCACAGCATTTGTACAAGGCTTGGACAGATGGATGTGCTTTCACTTCTAAGCCTTAAAGAAACGAGAGTACATCTATGAAAGTTTCACCAAGGAGAAAAAAAAAAAAAAAAATAGAAAAGAAGGAAAAAAAGCAAGGCAAAGGGGTTTCAGAGAAGACAGCCCCTTGAGCGATTTCCAAACATCAAAGAAAAAGGCCTCCAGCGTGTTCTCCTCATCTGATACCTTTGTTCCCCCACTCCACGCCCGCAGGCATGTTCCTCGTGATGCACAAAGGGCTCCTGCAGACCCCGGACAGCTCCGTGTCCACACATATTACCTGCCTCCCGCTCTGACTCCCTCACGCTGGCACTTCACACCAATCACAGCTCATTTTCCGTGGCTGAAGCCAGGTGGAGCTGACCGGGCAGTCTGGAGTGCCAGAGAGCTCCAGCAGGTCTGTCTCCAACAGCCTGGCTGCTGCTCCATCCTCCGTGCAGGTACGGTCCAGGGGAGCACTGCTGTTCCACCGTTCCTCCTGGGGCTCGGCTGCTTCCCACTCCCCCACCTCTGTCCACTCTGGTTTCCCTCCTGCAGGGCTGCATTTCTGTTTTCCTCTTTCTATTTGCCCTCGAGGTTGCCTTTTCCTGCCCATCTCTGGCTTGCCCCGGTGGCTTTGCAGAGGTGCAGGGCAGATGCCTGCTGTGTTTTCCCTGTTGACAGAGCACACTCAGGCCCAGCTGCCTGGAACTGCTGCCCTTGGATGCATCCCGGGCAGCACCTGCACTGCCCCGGGTCAGGGAGTCGGGGCACACAAGGCAGGTCACGAAGGGTCGATTGCAATTGCCAGTCAATTGACAGTTGTTATTGTCTGTCCCCTTCACTGTCCCCAGTCACAGAAAGAAGCTCCTGAGAGCAAACCCGCTCCTCCCCACCAGGGACTGCTGTTACCTGCGTGCAAATTCGGGAGCTACCAGGAGCTTTCCTCAGCCTGGACACTGCAGGCAGGAGCTGTCAGTGCAGCACTGCAGAGGAGGCAATGAGCCTGTTGCAACTCTCTTACAGACTAACACCCAGCACATCCTGGTGACGGCAGTGGCTCCCTTCCACATCCCAGCGGACACAGCTGGTGTGCTCAAACTCCGTTTCAGATCATCTCTTAATCACCTGCTGTCCAGTGCTAGCCCTGCACTGTCACACATCTCCAGGCTGCTGTGGACCAACCCAAGCTGCAAATACCCCTTGGAGGCTTCGATGAGACTCGTCCCTGAGACTTTGTGACACTGCAGGAAACAGGCTGGTGTGCAGCCAGGGAACAAGCAGGCTGTGCTGGAGCCTTGCCTCTTGTGTCAGCCTACGTGACACTCAGCTCTGTGCTGAGTGTTTGGGGGCTGCTCCGTCTCCCCGGTCTGCAGGGGCATTCCTGGAGCTAAATGCAGCAAAGAAAAGTTTTTGGTTCATTGCCTCTCCAGGCCCTCCATATAGGGTTTCTAGGGAATTTCTCTCTGCAGCAAGTGACACGAAAATGAACAGGCATGAAAATATCCTAGGGACACCAACTACTTCCAGTATGTAAACCTAGGGGTTTGATCCAACCTTCTTTGAACTCAGGACTTCTTTTTTTTCTTTTTTTTTTTTCAATGAATGGTGACCTAAACCCAAACTTATTGCTGCTATAGGCTGGCAAGAAAAGCTAGAAAAGAGAACTCATTCTTTGACTTGGGTTTAAATGCAGGTCTGTGAGCATATACTGCTTTCCAGACCTGTGTGCAAGGTCACTGAAGTGCCTCTGCTGAGCTTTAAGTTAAGGCACTGAACTGACACCTGATCCCTACAGTTCTGTGCTATTTTGAGCCGTAGAAGTCAGCAGCTCCACGAGGCTGGAGGCTGGTCCCTCTGCCCCACCAGTGGCTCACATCCCATGTTCCCTCTGTGGATGGTGACAACCGGACTATCCTGCTCAGCAACTTGTCTTTGACCAAGGAGTGCTGAGAGATTGCATTCCCCATGTAACACAAGACTTTAATTACTTTACAAAAGCACAAAATTCCTTGTCAGCTGTAGCCTGTCAGAAGGAAATGAGAAAATCAATGAATTCAGAAGACTGTAGAGAGAAAGCAGGGAAAAATAAAAACTCAAAAATACTAAAACCAAACAACAATCACTGAGAGTAATGTTTCTTTCATCCCTCTGAAGAATATATACTACTGGAGCAGCAAGGATTTAAATGTCTAGAACACCTAGTCAAGACTTAGCCTAGGCTGGGGAGAACAGTCCAGCTGTTCCTTTCTTTCCCAAGCTGGTGGGAAGCTGGGATATCTATTTGTTCAGCAGTGCTGTCACTATAAACTGTACGATCCTTCCCGACTGGAACGGTTACTGCACTTTACTAAAGTTATACTGCACTCAGCACAGATCTATCTGCCAAAGTTGGATATTTTGAAATGTCTCCCATTCCTGACCCGTGTGATTGAAATGGAGGGATTACTCTGTTCAGATGTTTAACTCCCTGCGAGGAGTGCAGACTGAGCAATCCCCATCCTGCTGAAGCTCTCAAGTCAGGGAAGCCAGGCAAAGCCACTCCATTACCACAAGGCTTCAGAATTACTGGATTTATCTTGATTGCCCACATTTCCAGAAAGCTAAAGGGTGTCTCACACCTCCAGAACATGGAGAATTTCTTGCCTCATAATTGAAAAATGCACAGATAGAACTACTGCAGAGAGGTGAAAGAGAGAAATTGCCAAGGAAAAATAGAATGAATGGTGTTATTATTTTACATGGCATTATCAAGTAACACTGGCAACATATCTGGCTGCATTTTTTAATGACATTTAAACTAACATTTGACAGTGTTAAAGTTGAATCCCACATCACACCAGATTCTCTCTGAATAGCATTTTCAATGACACCCTCAAAATTGGTCTAATTAAAGCAGGCAAGCATTATTTGCTCTGTTGTAGAAGTGGTATGATTCACAAAATAAAGCCGCAGATGTGCAGATTACTGCAGGGCTAGGAAGGACTTAGGAAGGACTTCCTCCACCTACCCTCGACCCAAATCTTTACCTTCAGACCCTTCTTTAGCCAGCAGCCACATAATTTAGACTGAAAGCCCAAGGAAACAAGCTTCTGTCTGCAGAGACCATAGTTAAGACAGGAATGATCTGCTGGGTTATCCAGTGCAAGCACAGGGCCCAAGTGGTGTGGTTAACAGCACTCCCAAAGCCAGCAAGGCTGGATGCTGGCTCAAGGATCCCTGGCCAGAGCTCCCAGGGCAGAGATGCCTTGAGTCAGCTGTCGTTAGCTGGTATTAATCCTGGCAGAACACCATGTACACAACATCCTTAGAAGGTCTTAAGTGGATGTTAGGCGCTAGTTAACTTATAAATTAAAGTATGAATTAAATTATCCACTGAAGGAAGTAAATGGCAATTTAAATTTCATTTCATTACAAAGTCAAAGCAAGTAAGCCAATTTACACCAGATAAGAATTTGGCCTCGTTTCTTCTCCCCTCGACTTTAAGCCCTGCTTTGTTGCAGGAGAGGCTCTGTGACATGAAGTTACCCTGCTGCATGACAGTACTGGCTCACATCAATAATTCTGTGCATTACTTTCAAGAAGCTGGTTTAGACCATTTGCAATAGATGTGACTCCTAGCTCATGTGAAAGCTTGGGAAGGAAAAGGAATACCAGTACGCATGGGGGATCCTTTGAATTTCCAGTTAAAAGCATTTACCCATATATCATTACTTGGATGAGCTTTTTGCTTAAATCCTTGCCATAGTCATTTCAAACAAGGCTGCACATTTCTAACGCTACAGACAGATTTGAAAACAGTGAAGTGCTCTGAAATAAAGAAAACTGAGCATAATTTGTTGATCAATGAGTTGCGAAGAATCACAGACATTAGTTATACTATTTAGCATGAAAAAAGCATATCCAAACTCTTCAGAGACACTGCGCAAAATTCTAGCCTTGCTGAAAATTTAAAAACCAATGTCCCGCCTTTGTTACTGGACAAAATAAACTCATGAATATAAATCTCACAAGGCTCAAAAATCAGTATTTATTTCTGGCCGTATAAAACACAGTTTTTTGCCTTGCTAAGACCTGAGAGCTATTTTCTGCCAGCTGGAGGCAGTTGCTCCCCAGCCTGCAGATCCCTTATCTGGGATTCCTCAGGGCCACATCTGCAGCCGAGGAGGGCCTGGAAGCATTCCCAGGCATTGATGCCAAGTGGCAGGGAGCAGCCCGAGCCCATGCTCCCACTGCCACCAGGGATGGCTCCTGGGCTCTCCCGGCTGTCAAATCACGCCTGTGATGTCTGAGGAGAGCAGCAGCTGGAACGGGATGATTTTTTTTCCCTCAGGAAAGAGTCTAACACAGGGGGAAGAAAGACAGACATGCTCTAGCAGGCACACTTGCATTTATGTGCCTGGGGGCAGCCACAAAGGGACAGGGTGAGCAAGGGGAACTCAGGGCTGTTCTTTCTTCCCACGTCCCCGATGTCTGTGGCACCACACAGAGAATCCTCCAAGCCACACTTCCCTTGGGAAAGGAGCTGTTCCTCCCTCCTCTCCTCATCACTGGTGCCTCCGTGGACAGGGCAGCTCCAAGGATCCAGGAGAGGAGCACACCCGGGCAGCCACAGAGCCTCTGACAGAGAACTCCTGCGGCAGCCCCGCACGCAAAGGGACCGCAGGGATTTTTTAAACCAATTCCTCACGCCTCCATGTATCCTAGCAACCCCTCTCCGAGGTTCCAGATGCGATGCCTCGCCCACCTGTTGCACAGCCAGCCTGAGGCAGGTTACACGTCGCTTTCCTCCCCGCTCATCCCGCGAATCCGCCGAGGGATGAAGGGATGCGGGACTGTGCCGCCCGCGGGTGTCACACACAGGCACCCCCGGACACCGGGAACTCGGCACTTTCCTCCTTCCTCCGAGGAAAAGTCGTGCCTGGCACAGGCTTTGTGATCAAGGCAAGAAAAAGGGGGTGGCCTTAATCCCTGCCGCAAAAATGCCTGATGTGCCATCGCTCGCGTCCTGCGCGCACGTCCAAGCGCGATTTCCAAAAGAGTTTTAGGTCCAAACAAGGCACAGTGACCAAAACTTGACTCCTCCCATGCCCTTCCCTCCAACCTGACTGAGCTGCAATGTAATTACAGTAAATGAGCCTGTTAAGGAAAAAAATAAAGACAAAAAACTGCTCAAAAAGCAACCTTTTTAAGGAGTGATGCCACTCCAAAGTACCCTTCAGCATTTTCAGTTTCCTGTGAGGGGATAAAAATACTGAAAAGATTATAGAAATAACCATCAAACATTAAAATTTTACTCTGCAGAAAAGTAAAACCCGGATTTAAACAAAAATTAAAAGGTAGTAAATCAATTACGAAAATATGTTGAAGGGGAAATTTACAGTTTTACAAAATTTACTTTCTACACCTGTGAAAATGGTCCTTTCTTTATGATTCTCCTGCTCACTGAATTAGATTTTCTTTGTTTGGCTATCACTGATCAAATTGTTTAAGCTGCAATATCCATTTCTCATTTGAACCTCAATTATCATTCATCTGCATTCCTGAAAAACATAGAAAACTCCTAAATATTTTGCTGTGGGTTTGTTTCTTTTTGTGTTACTGCACTTAGCACTGCTAAGTCCACTTCATCCTGATATATTCAAGGAATTCAAGGGATACATGGAACCTGCTGTCCCCAAGGCCAATAGGGAAGATGAGGTTGTCACTGCTCAAAGGCACATAATTTTCTGTAGATCTCTCTTATTCATCTTCACAGAGGAAAATATGGGATACGTCCTAAATGGTTCTGGCACGTGTGATTTATCCCTCTTTCTCCTCTCAGGCAGATAAAGGCTGTAATGAGATGCAGCCATCAGGTACCCCCTCTGTTTGGAGTTCTCCAAGTGCTGATGGTGGTGCCCTTTCCCTGGGTAAGCTGAGGCTGACTGCCTGCTGACCTGCAGTGGCTCCTGGGCAATGACTGGAAGAAGCTGGCACACCTTCTCCCTCAGCACTGCTTACTCTGCTCATCTCAGGCTGAAGAATACAGCCAGGATGTCAAACCCTCCTTTTACAGCCAGGATGTCAAACACTCCTTTTCGCCGTGAGGCTGCTTGGCAGCTGGATCTGCACACTGAGATGAGTCCAGCTGAGATGGTAGCAGCCACTTCATTAGTTCAGTGTCAGTTCAGTTTTGACACGTTTGTGGAACCATTCACTAAGATTTTATAACAAGCGAGAGCAGGGTTTTTATAGCAAAGAGTTTTTGCAAGTGTCACATGCATTTTAGGACATAGTCCTGGGCTGAGCTATACAAACAAAACTCCCTTGTGGTTTGACAGACATCATGAGTGAGAATTGGATCATGTTTTCTGTGTGAGATAAAACTAACTGCCTTCACAGCTGTCATATTTTATAGTGCAAGTGAGAAAATTCAAGCATTTAAAGTTACATTTAAATATGAAAACTTGATAGACGTATCTGGCAATAAAAACACAGCTGTTGACAACACATAGAAAATACTGCAGTGGTACAGCACAGGAGGCTGAAACCCTGTGTCTGAGGAGAATTTGCAGGTGAGAGCAGCTTCCTCATTTATTTAACACAGGGCTTGTGTTTGTATACTGTGTGGTACTAGGCAGAAATACCCTCAGGAGCCTATCATCCAACACTGCACGAATAAAAACAGAATTTCCCAAACTCCTGTGAACAAGGCATAAGCCCTGGAATGACAATTCTTCACATGCAAGACAAAAGCCATGTCATATTTTACTCAAGTGAAAGAGATGCATGATTCAAAGCCAGTCTCTTCAAATCTGCAGTGGACTCGAAGAATGAGAGCTCATGGGGGCTGCTGCTTCTTCAGTTTAGCAGCTCACCTGTGGTTCCTGGGGTAAAACTAAAGAACTGGTTCAGATACAGCTGATCCATCACAGCCTTGCAACATCACCAACTCCCACATCCACCAGTTATTTTTATGCAGCTACTAGTGGTAAGGATGTGTCAGAGAAATTAATGAATATGCTGTGGGAAGAGCATGTGTGGGAACACAAGGCTCCTCTCTGGCTGTACTTAAGGCACAGGGACCCAGACAGGGGTCTCAGAAATCTTGGATCAGAGCCCAGAACACCTGTGATTTGGATTTTAGCCCATGGGAACGATTGCCAACCTTAAAAGAAGAATTACAGGTCACAGGAGTTTAAATAGAGCAGTAGTGAGTTTGTTACAGGGTGTAAAAGTAGTTTTTGGGTTTTGGTACAGGGGGGTGGGTATTGCCAAGATGGAGCAACCTCGTGGCTTTTAGGTTTCTTCCTACTTCTTCTTACGCTTTCCATTTCTTCTGTTAAGGGGACATAACTGATTGGTTTAGAGTAGAAACTGACTGTCTAATGTGGAGAATAGGTATTGGAGACAATTAGTAAATAATCTGTACGTAACTTTTAGTATAANTCTGCAAAACAGCAGAGAACCTGACAAGCATGTGCATCAAGAGGCAGCTTGTGGGTTAAAATAGCCTGGTGCATCTTCACCAATGCACAGAATGGTCAGAGAACAGCTGCTGGAGAGACTCAGGAGGCCCTGGCATGTTATCTAGAAAACATTAAGAGTGTTTTCAAGCACACACTGGCTCACATTCAGCATCCAGAAGCTATTTTAAGTGTTCCATGGAGACAAGCTGGTGTTATTAGGGCACTTTTCTTCCCGAAGACAACAATTCATTTCGAATCAAATAATCCCATCAGAGGCCTTTGTAAACACCTAAATCAGAAGAAGTGGCTGTGATGATCTCATGTTGGGAGAGATTCACAGGCTGAGCTGAGGCTGGTTTTCTTAGGATACTTAAAAAGAAAATGAAACCACTTGCTGGGCAGTTTTGGTGCTGTCTCTGTCACGTCACAGCAGCTCCCAGAGGGCATCTCTGGAGGCTGAGGAACTGCCAATTGGCACAGGGAAGCTGGTTCAAGAAGAGAATTTGAGCAGAGGCCTACAAGAAAAGTTTTTTTACCCTACTGAGCAGCAAAACCATGGCTAAATGAGTCCTAGAGTACAACTCTCACCTGGCAGAACCACCTCAGACCCAAGAGGAAAGACTTTTATCATTTTCTGGCCTTGGCCTCACCTCACCTCTCTGTCTCAGATTCACCCAGCCTAGTGGAGCTGCAGATGCTAAAGATTCTCTCTAAAAAGAGGAAGAACTCCTAACAGAAAAGGCAACAGAAAATAAGGCAAAAAGGAATTATCAGTTTCTCTTTCTAACCTTGTGCTAATCAAGAGGAAGATAAGGTCTCTACTGCGTATTTTCAGGGATGTTTCAGGCAAGCCAAAGGCCACGCCACAGAGGCAGAGCACATGGCTTAGAAACCTTCCCAATGAAATGCCAGGAGTTTCTGCACAAATTTAGATCTATATGGACTAGCAGATTTCTTAACAATGCAGAATAAAGTTGTTTGGGGTGGAAGTTACGAGGCATTTTGTCTTTTCAAGTCATTTTGAGACTCAAAAGACCAGAAAATGAATACAAAGAAAGAGGTAATGCTGCTATCACCCAATGCTGTGGCTCTCTATGATGTGAAGGCACAAAACCTCACAATGAACTCCCTATATCAGAAAGATGGGAAGAAGCATGGGAACAGAAGAGGAAGAAATTAGATTATGATAGTGACAGAGTGAAGAGTAGTAGATGGCAGGGATTTAGGGACATTGGGAAGCACTCTGATATTGGCATGATGGTCTCAGTAAAGAAAATTGTCAAAAATATGACCAGAGGAAAGGCCCTAATCATAGTCATCCAAAATTGGTTTATTTTGTAAAATACTTCAGGGCTTCTTTTCCCTTCTGTTTTTGAAAGCCTTGCTGTACAGCCTGGTGAGGCTGAACAGGGAACTGTAAGCACTTGTCCTGCTCTGAATACTGACAGACAAAAAAAAGCAGAGAGGGAAGGTTGCCTAAATATAGTTCAGAAGGCTCCCACCTCTCCATACAGAGGTTCAATCTCCACAGCCAGCTCAGGTCAGTGATTTTCAGTCAGCTTGCAGCCACTAGCAGACACAAAATTACCATCAAAATTACCAAAGTTTAGGGTAGAAATTATCATAGTTGATGAGGAATCAGGCATAAATAATAAAATACTTCCAGTGAACTCCCTAAGAAGAGCCATTGCCTGCTCTTTATTAAGTTACAGTCCATTGATATTTAGCAAATTTTTGTCTCCCAAACCACTGACTGGATCCTCAGACACTGAAAATGAATTGTTGATCTACCCTACAGCATGATCCAGCCCTGAATTTACAGGTAAATTTGAAGCTGTGAACTTTGCTCACATTTTTGGCTCACAAAAGTAAGCACTTTTCTCACTATATGTAATGCACCATTTTTGCTTAGAAAAAGGAGTTCTAGAATTAAATAAACCAGAGATACAGAGGCACAGGGGATGCTAAAGCTAAGGTAACTTAGGAGAAAATACCCAGCACCTGAAGGAACACGTGTGCAATAATCAAGGATCACAAGAAGATCAACACGCTCATGATATCAACAGACAGAAAAAAGCTCACATAGTCTTTCAACAATTATTTTTGTTTCAAATATCCTCTTGCCACGACTCTCACAGGCAGCCTTTGATCATTATGGAGAGAAGTACTTTTGTGACTCAAAAAAAGAATGATGTACCAACAAACCCTTCACAGAACACACAACTTCCAGGCTCTTGTGGTACCTCAGTCTCCTGCAGAATGAAAGTGACTGAGGGCACTGAGGAAATACTCAAGAAGTTCATTTTTTTTTCCCTTGCAACTAATCCGCCACATTTCCAAGTTTTGCTTACCCGTCAGGTTCCTCAGTCCAAGTTCCCTGAGTCCAAAGTTCCCATCCTTCCTGTAGTTGAGGAATATGGCCAGAGCGTATCGCTCCTCGTAGAGCTTGGTGCCACGAATGATGCGCAGGTTCTCCAGGGGCAGGTACTCAAACTGGTTCAGAGCCACCAACACATAGCCCGTGACTTCTCGGATGGACTGAAAGGCAGAAATGGAACAGATACATCAGGCATGGTCCATTTTAACTTGTCCTGAGTTTCCCACACAGTGGATGCTTTCAGACAAGATGCTGCTACCCAAGGCAAAAAAAAACCCAAAGCATGCAGAAAACAAATTCTGTTTCAACTTAATGATTCCAAGCACATTCCTGTTTTAATTGTAGTGAGTTTAGTGGAAAATTGTTTAAAAGGTAGAAAATAAAGAGGTAGCCATTTTTCACAGTTTATTGAAACTTGAGCAGAAATTCACTGTAAGGTATTAAGGATTCACAAAAGGGTGATTTTGCACAACTCAAAGCAGAGAGCAGGTCAAAGACCTCTGCAGTACACGAACAGAAAACACTGGGGCAATGCCACAGTTCAGATGAGATTGTCTATCTGCAAGTAACTCTGTGCTGTACAGAGTATTTAAGGGTGGGACTGAAGGGACACAACATGGAAAACACCTCTGGAAGAGCTCCCCATCAAACAGGAACAGATGGGAGACAGGGGAGCCAGTTTGGAAGAGGAAATTAAGATAACACACATCTGCATTAACACCCATTTGGCATGCTTTCAAATGGAGCTGATCACTGAATGTTTGCAAAAATTCCTCTCCAAGTTTCATCTGGCAGTGCTGGAACCATCCAGTATCCTGGTCTTCGATCAAAACTGCTGTGCAAACCTTTAGCAAAATGATTGCTGCAGCTTTGAGTTGGCTGAAATCTTCATTGGCTTTAGATAAACTGCTCAATAACCCCTCTGCTCATATTTAGGAATTGACTGTCTGGGCTGGGAAGGGAAAAAACACCCCAAAACCCAATAACTAGAAATTTCAAAGTCCAAAAGATTAACAGAACTAAGATGTTGTTAGGAAAAAAAAAAACCAGAACACCTAAAACCAGAGAAATGTGGTCCCTTAGCAAATAAAGTTCATTCTAAGTAATCGAAAGAAATGGCCTAGAAATAAGCAAATGCCTTTGAAAAATGTCATTTCAACACTCACAAAGACTCCACCATCCTCAGCAGGACCTGGTACAGGCTGAAAGATATTCCTGGATCCTGGAAACAGAATCTCCGTGTCGGAGAGGGTCTCTTGAGTGTTTTTCACAGCTCACTTAACCCCGTGCAACCACTGTGCAGTCGTGTGTTTGTGTGCATGTGCATATTTTAATGGATAGAAATTGATACCACTACATGTGTGCTTAAGTGGCTGCACGCACTTTTCCCTTCCCTTTGGCAAAGTCAATACCTTAAACAAAACACTGAAAGAAAAAAACCTGCTCAGAGTAACGTGCCCAGACTACAACCAACATGACGGGGACTCCAGTCGATACTGTAATAAAAACAACCCGACAAGCAACAGCAGGCAGAGAATTCAATGTGTCGTGTAGGTATCATTAATAAAGAAAGGCAGCAATGGATTTGCAGCACCACGGACAGGATCTTGCTTTGCTGCTTCAGCGCTTTGCCATGATTTCACTTTTAAGTGTGTACAAGCCTTTTAATTAAGCTTATAAAAGCCTGCAAGGTTATTAGTACGTGTGGCAGTGCACATAAGGAATGATTTCTAGGCCGCAAAATTTAGGTATGAGCTGTCCTGAAGTCAAGCATTTGTACCCAGCTGAAGCTGCTGAAAAGGCTGTGGAGCCATTTCCAGACTTGCTTGATGCCTTCTGGAGGCTGACCTGGAACAGAGACCAGACAGAGCAGAAGGATGAAGCAGGGATTTATTAAAAAGCCTCAATGGGCACACCTGGGCAGCACAAGGGCCCAGTTGGGCCACACCCAAGATGCCTCAAAATGGTCACAAAATGAACAACCAGTCATGAGATCCCACACTTTTATAAGTTCTGGTCCATCAGCATATTGGAGTTAATTGTCCAATTACAGCTTCAGATTTTTAAGCTCCATCCTCTTTGTTTTTTTCTTTTCACTTCACCATTATTTTTGTTCCTGGGCCTCAAAGTTGTCCTTGGTCCCAAGCTAGAGAAGGAATTGTTTTGTCTCTCTACTCTGTGAAGAGGGCTTAGTACCAATTAATATGAAGCCTAAAACTACCCACTAAACCAGCACAGAGTCTAAAAAATATAAAAGCTAAAACCTAAGGCATCAGCTTAGCATCTAAACAAAGCCCAGTGTCCTGACAGGACTCTGATGAGAGCCCAGTGAGTGGAGGTAGTTTGAGAAGTGTGGTTCAGCAGCTGAGTATTAAATGTAGAGCTGCATTATACCCTGAGATACTGATTCCATTATAATCAGAAGCTTTACAGCACTTTCATGGTAGCTTTTTGCCTTCAGACATTTGAGCTTAGCCAGTTTGGTCAAGAATTTGCTTTTCATCATATGCAAAAATTTCTTTACGCTGGCGTTTTTAGCGTCTCCTCAGAATTCAGGAAATACTTAAATTACACTCATGGCTTCAGTTTCTTCACTGATATTCTGGGGATACTGTGATTGCTCTAATTAATTTAAATGGATGTTTAACTTGGAATTGAGTGGAAAAAATTAAAAGCAGTTCCAAAATTACATCTGAACAGGTCCTCCCTGCCAATTGTTGTCACTTATAACCACACTTTCTATTTTTAGGGTATGTCTTACTGCCAAACAGCAATTCCACCTGAAAGGGCTGCAATTCAGCACAGGACTGAAATGCCGTACACACACACAGAGCAGCAAATCTTCATTAGAAGCTTGAGAAAAAATAAAGCCAAAACAAGTCCAAAAAAAAAAAAAAAAAAAAAATAGCCCACCAGAGAAAATGACAAAGTTCTGTTGCTGAATAACTGTGAACTGCCTCAGAAACCCTACACTTTGTTTGGCTTAACCAACTGAAATGACAAATCATGGCAAGTATTTTGAAAAATCAGAAGGTTCTTTGCAGTCCCATGGCTTCCGCCCCATTGCAACACACATTTATTTGCTGGAGACACTGCCATGTTCATGCTTGCAAAAAACAAAAATATGAAAATAAACCCAAAAGAGTTTCTAATTTTCTAGGAAACAACCACCTGACCAACCAAATCTACTAGTCTGTTATATTAAGACAGGGTTTCGTTTGGGTTTAAATTCAAATAGGAATGAAAAATGCAGAACAATAACCTGCTTTGCAGGATGGTTTCTGACTGATTTCAGGTTTGCAGGGCTAACCAGTCCATGTTGAAAAAATGCACTGGCAATGGAGAAGGCATCTCAAGTTTCAGCCACTCCCGGCCAACACTGTCACTTTGCCAGGCACTGCAAGTTTTAATATGGCTCTCACTGAAAATGGACACCTGCCCACTTGGAGCTCACTCCCAGCCCTGCTGGAGTCACTGCAAAGATGCCTGTTGGCTTCCATACTGACACACAAATCCCCATGCCAGATGGACCAGCAGCCAGACCTCTTCCCCTGCACCTTGTGCCAAGGTCAGGCATGACTTGAACCTCTCATCCCTTGAATTCAGGGCTGGACACTTTCCTGGGCAGGTATCCTGGACTCAGGTATCCTAATGCTCTATTGGAGATGCTTTGCTCCAGCTTCCATCTGTGTTCCAAGAAGGTGGAGTGGCTCCCAACAGGCTGATTCTCCTGCTGGGGCTTGCAGGCACTTGCAAAAACACATTTCCCATGAGTCTGTCCCTCAGAAAAGTCAAAAAGCAGACTCAGCCTGTGGAGTCCCTAGGTAAGGACAAACTTCCAGCAGAAACAAAAAGAGTGTCAGGGGGAAAAAGGTATTAATCCTTGACATATCTAATGCCTCACAAGCTGCTTAAAAAACACACCAAACCACAGGGTTCTGATATATTTACCAGGGAAAAAAGCCCTCTATCTCCATTTTCAGATAGGAGATGAGCACCTGTACTCCACAGTTTGCTGTCCCTATGTCCAGCAGTGTCCTGCACCCCAGGAACAGCCGTGTCAGTCTACAAACCAGTCTCCTAACAGACTCTATGAGCCAAACATAGCCAATTTTTTGGATTTTAAACCTAAAAATAGCTACCCTGAGATAAGAACAGAGCCAGAGAAGGTGCTGATCTCCCCAGGGGTCCACTCCAAGGTGGGAAGCCCTGCAGAGGGTGAGGAAGAAACTCAAAATGATGCCAAAAGCAGAAGAGTTCTTTTTGGAAGTTCTTTTTGAGGTGATGAACTGTAAAAATGAGCTCTACACAGCCTATACCCTTAATTACAACTAATATTAGCTGAGCACAGATGAAGCACTTGAAGCTCCCAACAGCAAAACCAGAATTATCCTGTCAGCTGGGAGTAAATGGGAGTAAAATTGTGCCCTGCCATCTTAAATTGTCCTTTGGTTCGAATCAAGTGAATCTGAGTGAAGCAGAGCAAAATAACAGCAAGAGTTTCATCATTCCACCCAGAACAACAGATCAATGAACGATTAGTGAAGCTGATGTTTCTTATAAACACTACCAAGGCTTCTTAACATCCATCAGGAAGGCTGGGCTGTGGCAGTGGCACCGAAGAGAACTCTATCGTGGGGTTTATTTCAGCTGCAGACACGTTTATCCACTTGCTGAACCTGATCTGGCAAAGTCCCTGCTGCCTCAGCTGATCAGACACTTGTCCCCAGCACGGAGTCACAGCAACAAAAATCTGCCACAGGGGTCAGCTCACACTTGTGGGACCACTGACAATTCATTCTCTTTTAGGGTTTTTTCCTCTTTTCCAGAAAAGCTGAGAACATTTCGATCTACTTCAATCTCACTTGAAAGCACCAGTGAACACAAGTGCATGAGGGGAGGATCACCTGAAGAACAAGTGTGTTTAATTCACAAACATTAAAAAAAAGAAGCACTTTTCACTTCTCAAGTGGACTTGAACAGAGTATCTCACATTTTGCTTTTTTATCAATTTAAAAGTATGCATTTGTATCTGGTGAGAAGTGCCCAACATCCAACTGGCCAAATTTTGAGGAAACAAATTTATATTATGAGAAAAAAATCTGCAATGCAGCAAAGTCGACACCTGCCTAACTTTAAATAGGTTCAAAAATTCATTCGGGCATGTTTGTGAGCATGCTGGTAACCATCAATTAATTTTCTTTTTTTTTTTCATGCAATGCAACACACCTGTCACTGTCACAATTAAAAAATTAATGTTTACTGAATAACCGTAAAGTAGTCTCTAAGCAGCTACATAACTTGCAATTCTAACTCTGGGAGAAACAATAACAACCAAAATGTGGAAATAGCAATTTATGGAGCTCAATTAGCTGTTCCACTCATTGCTCATTGAGAGTTTTGAATTTCTAATGACACGAGAAGCTGAGATTTTCAAAGCAGTTCAGGTGTTCACAGGACCCAGCCTTTGCCAGCTTCTCTCAAAGCCCCATCTGTACCATGAGGAATATGTTGCACACACTGACATTTCCCCATTTCGAGACTATGTCAGAGCTAACCTGGCATGCACATGAGGAATTTTGTCCCACTACAAGCTCATGTTCTTGTCTCCTTCCATGCTGTGCATCCTTTAATAACCTCAACTCTTCTGAAATTGTGATGTTAAGCTCTCCTGAGCACCCGTGGTTCTCCAGGTACTCTCTACAAGCTTCAGTAAAAATCCCTCAAGTTTGAGCACACTGATCAATACCAGAACACAGCTTGTAGATAACATTTTCTAGTGCCTGGTCAGAAGCAAGCAGTGTATCCTAACTAGAGCTGCCTTGGCAGCTGCAGAGAGATTATTGTCCACAGCACTAAAGATACAGTTTTTATTCAAAATGGTTAATAAAGAAAGAGGATCTTCTGGTAGTCTTTCAATTTGTGGCGTATTTTTAGGATGTATTAACAGCAAAGGAAGAGCTTGGATTTAATTTTGTTAAGAGCTGTATCTGCACTGCTGTATTCTGCAGAATCGAACTGTGATCCAGTTATTTATGACAGTTGGTAGGAACATTAACTCATACTCTTTCCCTCACAGACACCTAGTCTTCTTTGGTAATGTGCTTACAAAACATTCTGAGCAGTGATCTGAACACAGCACTTGATTTCCTCAACTCTAAAGCAGCAGTCAGCCATGCATCTTTTCTTAAGGCCACTGGAAATTTGTAAGGATTTTGCTAAGTAATTTACTTGGGAGTTGTTGAACTAAAGCTCTGTTTTCTCAATGGCTGGTCTTTATATTGCATTATTCCAAGAGTGGGATTTACCATACATTAAAATAGGAGGATTAGCTGTGTAATTGATGTAGGAAACACACTGTTGCTTATCTGAGGTAAGTTTGGTTTTGTCTAAGTTAATACACATTACAGTAGGGTGTAGGGAAGTCTTGGAAGAAAAACAAACACCAGTCTAGAAACCTTTAAACTCCAGGACAGTGTCCAAATCTGGCATTTGGAAAGAAAGATGGTGGGTAAAAACATGGGGAGCCTTTGAAATATGTATCTTCACTCATTTTTAAAGTACTGATGAGAAAATAACTTGGGACTTGAAAAACAAAATAATCATGAAATAATAAAATAATGTAGGAATGGGAACATTAAGTACAAATAGGCAAGTGACAGGACCAAAAACCCCAACCCTTTTGATTTCAAATTTGGAAATATAGTTTCTAATGACATACTCAAGTATTCTGCCTGCTTAATACTTCTTCAGCTGAAGCTCAGATGTCAGCTTGCCCCATGTGTCTCTGCCTACTTTTCAGTTGAAAATATCACCTGAACAGAGAAACTGAGCAGGGCTGCATCAGTATCTGAGAGTCTTCCCAACATCTCCAGTCTAAAACATAATTCCTCTGTATATCTGCTTAGAAGTGTCCTAGAAGTGTCTGCTTAGAACTTTGAGGCGCCCAGGCTGGCTGAGAACACACAATAAATCCCAGGCTGTTTATGCTGAGGAACATTATGACCTAGACAAAGCCTGCACTCTGTAACAACCCCATTTTCACAGCTAACATCTGTCTGCCCAGAGGAATGCTGTGCAAGATATGTGTTTTGCCAGTCTCTAAGACTTTGGACATTACAGTGTATTGCCTGATTGGCTTCAACGTATTTGCAGCGTGGTTTCCAGGAGAGTTTATTGTATCATCTCCCAAGGGAAAGCTTAGTCCTAAATGAGATTGAGAAGACTACAATGAGAGCATTATGCTGTTACAAAATGCTTTACCACTCGAGCCGTTCAGTAGTAGCTGCATTTTGCAGACACTCAAAGCAGATCAGCTTATAGCTGCCCAGTTACAGAATTTCCAAAAGCACTGATTGATGCCTTGTGCTTTCTCTGCTTTCGGGAGCTTCAAATCGAGTAAATCATAGTTTCTTTCCAGGCAACAACATAAAATTGCACAAACTGCTACTTCATAAACTAAATAATATCAACACTCTGGAAGGATTTTAGGAAAGTAACAATCATGCAACAAAAGACATCTTTTTTATCAATTTCCCTCAGAGAGCCACAGTTCATGAGAAGCTGAGTGCATTTGAGGGTCTCGGGACACTTTCACTGAAAAAGCCAACATGAGGGCTGTCTTCTCAAATATTCCTGGACACATTTACTCTGCACTACCACAAGCATCCTGAGATGGCAGTGGGCTGAACCAAGGTAGTGCATTTATTTTGGCAGAAGAAGGCATCCCATACCAAAGAAGAAAAGAGCCTTCAATTTCTCCCTGTCCCCTCATGTTTTTGCTCGTGGCTAAGCTGAACTAAGTCTTAGCAGGCTGCTTACTTGGGCTCATGAGACGGGTTGGAGCACCACAGGAAGCCCATCTATCCATTCCCAAGTCTTCCCAAGGGAAGAAAATGGAAGAAAGGGAGAAGGAGGAGGAGAAGAAGATGGATGGATGCTCACAGTGTCCCATGCGGGAACATAAGATTCATCTCCGGCTGTCCTGGAGGCTCAGGGACCTGAGCAGGGGTCTCAGAGACCCTGGCACACTGCCCAAAACACCTGTGGTTTGGATTTTAGCCCGTGGGAACAATTGCCAACCTTAAAAGAAGAATTACAGGTCACAGGAGTTTAAATAGAGCAGTAGTGAGTTTGTTACAGGGTGTAAAAGTAGTTTTTGGGTTTTGGTACAGGGGGGTGGGTATTGCCAAGATGGAGGAACCTCGTGGCTTTTGGGTTTCTTCCTTCTTCTTCTTCTTCTCTCCATCTTCTCAGTGACGGGGACATGAGTGATTGGTTTAGAGTAGAAACTGACTGTCTAATGTAGAGAATAGGTATTGGAGACAATTAGTAAATAATCTGTGTGTAACTTTTAGTATAAAAGATAAACACCACCTCTGAGAGGGGAGAAGGCCTTCGACTGTCTTGCTGGAAGGAGCTTGGCGGGTCAGAAAGAAAATGTTTTAGATAAGACCAAATAAACAACCTTGAGAATGAGACCTGAAGAGTTTCTGCTCTCTTCTTCCATCTCGGGCATGGAAAAGGACTTTGCTAGCTCGGGGAATTTCTGCAAAAATCCAGAAAATCCAACATCTCACAGCTCAGAAGCACTTTCAGCTTCTCCAACCTGAGACAGCCCGTGGCTGAAGAGGAACAAAATACGCAGTGAACAGAAAGCAGAGGTGAAGAAGAATGCCTTCCCCACTGTAGGTTTGAAAGGTCAAGTGTCTGATCAGAAATCAGATGGAAGAGTCCCCATGACAAATGCAGTGCAAGCTCTAACAGGGTGCCCAGAATTGCAAGCAAGGTGCCTGTGAAGATCCCAGGAATGTCTTGTGGTCATTTAATGGAACAAGGGACCTTCATTTGTTCATTTGCTATATGCTGAGTGACAGGCTTTGTACACCAGATATTGTGATTGCTTTTTTCCTACTGCACAGCCAGGCTAGTTGGTATGAATTAAAGGAAAATCTACAGTTAGATAAGTAAATTAAATGCATTTATTAACATTTCTTCAGTCTTTACTGTGGAAGCAATGGGAGCTCTTGGCTGTTGTGATTCCCACTCTCTGGAATAATGCAGAATGAATTAAACATACCAGATATCTGGTACAGAGGTGGAGCTGAACAACAGGACTTTTCTATTTTTTCTGTTTAAACTGCAGGTGAAGGTGTCCCACCACTCCTGTAAGCAAAGGTTGTTTCTATTTCTGGACACAGGAACTGACTACAAATAGCGAAAATGTGTTTACCTTGCCAAATTTCAGCCCAACATTCTCAGTCTGCATTTTTGCAAGAAGCAAATAGCTGGCTATCCAATCCTGGAAAAAGCAGTTTGCTTATTTTTGGAGAGCTTTGCTTCCCTTTTCCAAGAAAATAGGTTTCCTAAAAACTCACTTTCAGTTTGTTTCATATGTGAAGCATCCACTTTTTAATGAGTATTTTAAAAGCATTTCCTGGGAAACCGATTTTATTGGTGCTCTAGGACATTTTTGCACACTGAAATTAGTGAATATTGGAGTTTTTAACTGTTTGTCTGGTTTCACTGAAGAGGAGAATCAGCATCCAGATATTGGATTTTAGCAACTCTTATTTCCAGCTGAGCATATATAAATACAACATCTGAGCTCAACATCACACCTACCTATTGAAACTATTTCAGCCTTTTTAACTCTAATCTTTTCAAGAATAGAAACCCTGAAGAGATTCATTAATTGCCAGCTTTTGATTAGGTTTATTTCCATTTAGATAAAAAGTGAAGAGGCTGCTTGTTTTTAAAGCTGTGTTTTTGTTTTCTTTATCTGGAAGCTGGAGAATAACTCTGTTACTCAGGCTTTAATAGATTGTTAAAATCTCCTTCAAGGATAAATCCATAATTTATAAGATGTGAGCAATTAGTAAATGATCTGATTTTCAAATCCAGAGGTATACTTTAAGAAAGAAATGTAAACTCCACTTTTTGAGGTTATGCAGGGTGCCACCAACCAGGGGAACAACATTTAATCTGCAGTGACTCACTAACCCTAAAATAAGATTTTCCTCTGCATTAATTCCACTACTTTTCTTCAAGGGGGCATATGAAAAACTTCTCCCACTCACTGCATTTTCTGTGTGGTTTCGGATGCACAGTCTTATAAGAAACAGGAACTTTTTAAATCATGTCCAGAATGTCCAGACATCTTACATGTACCATTATTGCTTCATGCTACTTTTACACCAGTGAACAAAAGGTGGCTCCCTCCAGGTGCACAAACACCTTTTCTTGAATTGCAGTTGAGTTTATGGCGGTGGGGGGGGATGCTGGAAAAGTTGTAGAGAAAATTATCTCACTTTTTGAGACACAAGAGAAGAAAAGGACATTTGGTCTTGACATAAAAATTCTCAAAAGGTTAAAATTTAAAACTTTTGGAGAAAAGGTAATCTTATAAAAGAAAAAAAATGGGGTATAGGGCAAGAGATAAGAGAAGAAAGAGGAAAAGCTCATGATTAGGAGTGGGAAAGGAAAGATCCAGACACCCATCATTCTGGCACTATCTAATTTCTGAGTGCCTGAGTTTGCAATCTTACTGCTTATTTTTATATCATTTTGTTCTTTTTTTAGGGGAAGCATGGCAGGAAAAGCGTAATACTCTGTACAAGATATAATTTCTTTCAGTACTCATCACCAGCAAATGACTGGACAAGCAATCTTTTGCCAATAGCTTAATTAGAGGAAACCTCTATATTTAAAAGTGTTCCTTAATGTGCTGAACCCCACACAATACCTTTTTGAAGGGAAAAAAAAAATCAGAGTAGTTATTGTCATAGCTAAGGATGGAAGAAAGGCTCAGTCATTAAAGTCATCACAGAAATGTTATTAACTACACAGGAATAATCTCGAGGGAGTTCTGCACTGACTGACAGTGATGAAATAATGCAGGAAGCTAAAACCAGGGCATCTCTCCTCACCTGTTTTTATTAATACCCTTATTACCTTTTCCTGAAAGACAGCTTTTCAAGAGCTATTCTTGTGCTTACTATTAAATCAAATTAAGCCTGGCATATTGTCAGTTATGTCTTCTGCACCCCTAAAGAGAGGGTGCTCACCAGTGCACCCCTCAGCTGGGATGTGCCCTTCATCAGGAGCATTCCAGTGGCCAGAGTCCCAAGAGTCAGGGACATCAGGAAAAAAAAATTAATGCTCAAGAGAGAGAGGAAAGGGAGTGTTCAAGGACCCAAATACATCAAAGGGCCAGCAGTGGTATTTCATTGATATTAATTACTTTACAGTCTGTAAACTCTGCAGAAAGTGCCAGCTGCTGTGAGCCAGGACCATCAAAGGTCAGATTATCATGAAATCATTACAGGAGAGGCTGTTTTTAGTTAGCATATAATTGCTAAACCTAGGCACACTCCACAGAACCAATAGGAAAATGAATAATTTAAATACTCTTTTTTTTAACAAATAGTATTACCATTTTAATTACATCAGTATTCATTTAACTCTAAAGGGTGCCTGAGGATTTTGCAGAATTAAGTTTTGTGTCTGTGGAGTTTTCAGAAATTTCAGAACATCTGCACAACATAGGTGTGTGAGTTTAGCTATATATGGCCTTTTACGTATTTACAGATACACGTATATGCTTTTAAAAGAAATGTATGTTGCATTCCTGCAGAACTTCTTGTCTTAGGATTTTTTGGGTGTCTAAAAATGCAGTCCTTAGGTAGTTTCCTCACTGCATGCTGCTGTGAAATAAGGGGGGAATCCTGGCTCAAATGACAGGTTTTTCTCAGTTCTCATTCTTCCAGCACCCAGCCTGCCTTGAAAGCTCAATTTGCAGCTACAGCACCAGGTTGAAATTGCAGACATTTCTGGCTCCAAATCACTTTTCTTTTTGCCCAATTCTCTTCTACTTGTAGCTAGAAGTGCTTTTGAGAGGTGACTGGGAAAACAGAAGGCCACGGGTGTTGTACTGCTGGAGATGGAGCATCCAGGTTGTACTCAGCATCAGCTCCCTGTGTCCCACACACTTCCAGATGCTCCAGCTCCTCTTCCCACACTGCTCCATGGCCTGCTCACCCAATTACTTTTCTCCTCCCTCTTTTCTCACCTGGTGCCAGATAAAAGAACACTTTTGGACTTTGACCAACTCATTATTTATTCCCAGCTGCTCTGAATTTCAGTTACTTCCCTGCATGGTCCCAGGGGTTAAGGTGTTTGCCCTTCCTCCCAACCCAGTCTACCCAACCTGAAAACTCCCTAGCAGATACACCAAACATACCTTTCAGGCCCCATAAACATCTTCCTGAATGAACGAATCCATTCGCTTTTCACAAGTCAGTAATTTCATTTGTTGAATAAATTAGTTTTGTGAATATTAAATTGGACAGTATAGATCCTGATCCTTTGAAGTCAATAAGCATAATTTTACAGGCTTTGAACCATGTCCTTAAACAGGCAGGGTATGCCCAAAAAAAAATCATTTGGTCTTATAAAAACCCTTCATAGATATTTACAAGGTACCTGAAACTCAGCCTTTTCTGTCCCTTAAACCCATGAGATGCCACAGACTTGTTCAGTGCAGAGCACACTGAACATGCTTCAGTATTTGGAAGAGTTTGGATATGTAACTGTATAATTCTGCTTTAAATTCTGTGTGTGAGCTGGCACACCCCATGCTCTGGCAGCTCCATGGGTCAGGACAGGAGTGGCTCATGTTTAGCTCTGAGACTCACAGACGCAGGAAGTTATTTACAGTATTTTTCCTAATGGGTTTCCATGGATGACTAACCTTTAAGCTGAATTCTTAAGCATCCTACTTTGCCTATGCCTTTGACATTACTTTTCTATCCCTACTTGACCCTGCCAGTCCATGAATATTTGATACTAAATTAAAGCATTACAAACCAAGAGATAAATTCTACCCAGGTTGCAGCCCTTGCAGAGCTTAATTACGTTTGGTGGTGTGAATGTTAAAGACCTGACACTGCAAGAGCTTTGGGCTTTGGCTTCTGTTGAACCAGAGCTTGAGAAGGCAGGGAACTGTCACCTGCCCAAGCTTTCCCAAAAGCCAAGGGGGCTTATTTTACTTGGCATTTATGTGTGTGCTGCCACTATCCTTTAGCTCAAACTACTCCCAGGTATTGTCAGCAATTAGTAGACCATTTAAGCTTTTGTTTTGTACTGAAAAAGCCAAACTCTGCTCTTCTCTTTCCTCCTCCTTTAGAGGCTCTGTTACCCTTCCACCAGGCCAGTAGTTCATCTCTCTACTCCACTGGGTCCCAAGAGAGGATTTAGCAAATTTTCCTTTGCCTTCAGAAAACTGCCAGCCTTCTTGCCCTCTCTTGTGCATTTAGGCTGTACGCTTTCCAGAAAAGGGAAAGGTCTGTGCCACACAGTGCCCTTACACTGTGTAATGGAATTCTTAACTGAAATGAAGTTGAAAAGTCAAGAGGAAAACACAAATTATCAGTAGTTACAGAGAAACGGCCGTGATCTTTGCAAACCAATGCTAAGAGCTCAGTGAAAAGAGCTGAAAGTTGCTCCAAATAAGCATTACTTTGAAATTACACATTAAGAGAGCTGATGGGAAGGTCTGCACATCCTGTGCTACACATCCCAGCAAGCCTACCATTTCCAGGCAAGGTTCACAAGCCTATCCATGTTTTCCTTGCCAGCAGATCACATTTGGCTTGCACTGAGCCAAAGTTAGTGTGTCTCACCAGCACCTAACTACTACAAGGCACTCCTCTGTCTAAAGAGATCGCTACAGCCCTGGAACTCTGATGGTCTCCCTTGCCAGAAAATTGATCAGAATGGGACAATGGCTACATGGAACCTCAAAAATTGCAATGGCTGGGTTCATAGCAAACTCCAGGGAACAAGGAACTGGATTTCAACTCAGCTTTGGCTCTGAGGGATAACATTTGCTCGAAAAACTTCACTATCATGGCCTTTGCCACTCTCCCTGCAAGTATAAGACAGGAGATACAGGTGTGAGACAAGGATCTGGAAGGCACCAGAGCCTCATCCTCATGTCGGTTCACATGTTGGTGTTCCCAATAACAAGGCAAACTGCATTTTCCTTTTCTCTGGTAGACAAAGTTAACTCACAGGATACCTACAGAATAAACTAAATTAAAGTGTCCTTTGCTTTGGCCCTTCTTGATGAGACTCATAACTAAAGCTGAATCCACTAAAACAGACAGAACTCCAGACATTTCCTGAAGTCAGGGGAGATACCTGAGCCCAAATACACCTAATTGTTCCACGAGAAATCCTTATGTTTAATCACAGGCTGTTTCACAGGAACTCCCAATAGCTCTAATTAATTATCTTTGTGCTACATCCTTTCATGGAACTGGAAGTATCTTTGCCAGCAAGCCATCCCTTCCTGCACTGCAGGACACCCAAGGAATGGGACTGGAGAGAGCTGCTGATGGGATTGCATGTGTGTCTGTTGCATGCCCACAGAGGAGAGGGCTACAGAGCAGGAGGACAGACAAAAATATTTGCCTTCTTCCAGGGCTCCCCACAGCACATATCTTCCTTCTAACAAAGTTGTGCTGGGATTAATTTCAGCTGTTAGAACAACAATGGGTGTTTATTTCAGTATTAGCAATTGTGCAACAGGCCAAGAAGAAGGAAGTATTTTCCTTTCAGAGAAGAAAACAAGCTCAGGACTAATCTGGAGAACTCCTGAAGTGCAGGGTTAAGACCAGGAGCTCCCTTTGATGTCATGAGAGGCTTTGCTGTACTTATCACTGCTGTAGCCATGTCCTCCTCTGTCATGACCACCTTCCCTGGCCAAGGCCCAGCCTTGGTCTGGGCAGGAGCACAAAGAACCACGTGAAAGTCAGCTACAGCCTGAGCACTTCAGCTGGGGCAGCCACTGAGGGGTCTGAGCACGGAGTCACAGCACCAAACATTGTGCTGGGTCACAACCAAACAGGCTCCTGAAGCAGAGCACGGATGCATGATGAAATTTTGCTATGGATCAAGATGTTAATATTTCCAGAAAGACAGTGCTATATCAGGCATGCGTGTTCACCTTTTAGAGCTACTGGCTGCCTTTTCTAGGCCCTGTTTCCCCAAGCTTTAGTATGAATCTCTGGCAGGTGCTGAAGGACTGATCATGCACAGTGGCCA
Organism: Thryothorus ludovicianus; assembly: GCA_013397245.1. NCBI lineage: Eukaryota > Metazoa > Chordata > Aves > Passeriformes > Certhiidae > Thryothorus > Thryothorus ludovicianus. The sequence continues at coordinate 14,689 of VZTB01012341.1, read as the reverse complement.
AATACTCTTCCTGCTCTTCATGTTCTGACTGAACTTTTTTCCTCAAACCACAACACTTGGCTAATCAGCATCATTTACATTTCCATTTATATAACATTTGCTATTTCTGAGGCACAGCTAAGAAAGCAGCTCTTCAAAGCTACTTCCACACACAAGAAAATTCAGTACAAGGAAGAGAGGCTGAAATAAGGAGGGAGGGAAGGAGTGCTGCCTTCTAGGTGGGCAAAAATGCTGACATGACAGATCTTCTCCCTTAATCAACTTAATTTACCTTCTTGAAAGCTCATGATGACAAACTACCTGGACTGGAGCAGCTTGGAGCTGATATCCCTCAGCGTCCACTGCAGTAAATTATTACCTAGCTCTGCTGATGGAGATAGAGAGAGGTGATAGTGTTCCATAACAAAGGATAAATGGAAATATCCACCATTTCTTTCCACTCTGCAGCCAAGCTGCTAAGAGTGCTTAGATTAGGAAGTCAGTACTATTAAAATAAAATGTCTCTCTCTTTTTTTTATTTTCTCCCTAAGGTGAACAATGGCTATAAAACTCCAATATATTTCCTAATAAATAGTAAGCTGTGCTAGAATCAGATAACTGAGTTTATGCTAAGTTCTAAAATGCATTTTTTTAAAACAAATAGTCATTCAGATATCAATAAACATTGTGCACTTTATCATCACCCTGCTGGGTTTTCATCTGGCAAATGAGCTGTTTATGTTACGTATCTTCAATTCCTGGTTTGTCAGTGTCCCACTGCTGCTATTCCCACCCTCCCCTTGTCTTAGAGGTGCATATGTGATGCTATTGATGCAGCTTACAGCTCTGCTCCTTTGTACTTGTACATTTTGCTCAGCAGATAAGCTCCTGCTCACCACACATGGGCACAGGCTGGGGATAAAGAACAGGACACCACGGACAGCTCCTGCAGCCCTGTAAACAGAAATGTGACTTGTGGCGACTCCACGGTGTGGTTCAATTTTGGCAGCTCTGGATTTAATTACGCACTCCAGAAGGACACAGCCTTCCTCATACACATGAAATGCAGTGCATAGCCTTTTTACCAGAGGTCTGGAATTGCTGCAAGGTGCCAAACACGGTTCAGGAACTGGGACACGAGGGAAGGAGGTCAGGCCCATGTAATATGGAAGCAGCAAATGAGAGCCAGGGAGAGAGATCCCTCCATTCTGCACTGCTGCACTGAGGTCAGCTACAAGAAAGAGGATGCCAGGAAAATGTTGATTAAAACCAGAACATTGCTTCTCTTTGTGAAAAAAAAATCCCTGGTGGTTTCAGGGAGTGAGCCAAGAATCTGCCTGTTTTCATAATGCAGGCAAGTGCAGAAGAAAAATGCTTGAAAACTTGCTTTGATCCTCTGCTGTGTCACTGGTGAGCATTCCCTGAAGCTGGAAGCTACCCTGGCAACCCCCAGGTAAGTAAGACACTGTCCAGCACATCCCTCACTTCCCACCACCAGAGCCACGACAGCTCCCTTTCTACCACCTTCAGTCTCCTGAGGCTCAGCATGGCAGCTCCTGGAAAACCCAGAGGAGGATTGTACTAGCTTCCTTCTGGCAAGCACTCAGGCCTCTGAGTGCAGGAGAAAGGCTGCTGCTCTCTGACACAAACCAGCTGCTTTCCACCAGCCCTCTCGAGGCAATGGTGCTTGGTGGGTGCCGTGACAGAGCTCCTGCAGTTCCTGCATGGGAAATAATCCCCTGAGCCACCAACACATCAACCAGCTCTCCTCCCTGATACCCTGTGGGCTGAAATGGCTGGGTTTGATACAGGCTGGCACCAGCACAGCTCCTGCACAGCCAGGTAACCACGGGCATTTATTGGATTTTTTCACTTGGCTAGGTATTATTAGAACAGCACAAAGTGCTGTTGCCTCCATCATTCATCATAATCGCATTTCTTTCCTCTGAAAAGCCTCAGAGCCTGGGCGTTTCAGCAATGGCTGGGTTTGTGGCTCTGGCCTTTCCCTCTCCTCCTGCAGCCTGTTTGTCAGTGAACATTAGTTCACAAGCTGCAGATAGAGCTCTGACACTGACTCAAACAGCAGATATCCTGCCTGTTTATGAGGCACTGAGACACAACACACAACTCTTACCTTTCTCCAGGATTTACTTCATTTAAGCAAAATCTATTTAAACTGCTCCATTGGCATCACCCCCTTGTCCACTACAACAAACCTCTTCTGTGAGTGGCACAGATTAGAAAAGCTGAGGAGACCGCAGGGCTCTACTCAAGATCCAGAGGTGGGGGAGAGCAGCAGGCTCATGAAAACATAAAGCACAGCTGCTGGTTTCCCCTTGTGCTTCCTGGGGGAAATTGCCTTGACACCAACAGTGTGGTTAAGATGAACTCCAGCAAATCTCTGTGGGGAGGCCACAAGTATCCCATCAGATATCAATGAATTTGGGTCCTTGCCATCTACCCGGCGATTATTTTTTTCAATCCTTGCTGGAACACGCGGGCACTGGAACCTGACAAATCTGTTTGAAACCAGAAAATGACAGCCAAAAGGGAAAGTCACTGAGTAACAGGTACACATAACCCTTGGATGCTTCAGGAATCTGTCTGGGTAAGGGAGACAGCACTAAAGAAACAGTGAGTTTATTCACCCATTTCCCTTCTCCCTCCTCATATCTGAGCCAGAGGTCAACACGTGCTGGCTCGAAGGAGTTCACTCATTTATGATTCTGACTGCAAGCTTGGAGTGAAACTCAAGCACAGGGAACACCACACTAATGATGCAGGAATTGACTTACATCGAATCTCCTTGGACAATGAGGATCAGCCTCTTTGTGAAATGACTGAAGACAGGTGTAGATGACCTAAGTTAAGATTTTGAACAATCAATAATGTTGATGGTGGCGGGATTACATAATGGAGATCATCCAACTCTTTCTCCAGAGGCTTCAGACAGCAGGAGCCTGGAGAAACAAGGCAGGACAAGGAGGACAAAGGCACCAAAGGTGCTCCTGCTTTAAGTGGCTGGACACTGCATCCTGGGTTTCTGATGAAACATGGGCCACTCACCTGCAGAATAAAGCCTGGGAGAGGAGTGGCCCAAGGAACCAGTGTATCCCCAAGCCTTCCCTGAGTGCCACTGGCCCAGTGGGGAAAGGTAAAACCATCACTGCTGAACATGGAACAACACAATAACACAACATTTTCCATAAGGCAAAGGTAGGGAAAGGGAAGGCATCAACTCAAGAGTCAAAATATCAGTGTAATATCAAAATGATCACTCCCAGCCTATGCCTGGCACTTCCATTCCTCAAACACCAGACTTACTCAGAGGCATTTAAAAAGCATTGGCAATTTAAGATGTCATCGTGATTGACCAACCAGAAAAACGTAAATAACAGAGCCCTAAACTGCATCATTTGGGTAAATATGTATTTATACAGTTTGGAAAGAAAAGCCTTGTTATTCAACTGTTGGACAGCAGCAGCGACACAGGAGCTGTTCTGGTTTATAATGCAAATCATGTAATTTGGGACACCCATTATGGGCATTAAAAATGCAAAGTAAGATCCATGTGAAATGCTGTTAATTTGCAGTAGCCACTTTTCAAAGTATAATTTCTCGGGCATTTACATATTTTTTCAGTAAAAAAAATAGAATTGAACACTATTTAGAACATTTGCCACATCTTGTTTGTTGGATCAAGATACTTTTGAGCTACAGAAACAGGAAAATGGTAATGGAAACTGGAAAATTACTGATTTTCTTCTTTAAAAAAAAATCAAATATAAATTAAATATAGGATTCTCATCTTTCTAATAGGCCAAACATTTTTAATTACAATCTGATGTTAACTGAATTATATTATCATCTTTGACTATTTGTGGCCCCTGGAAGAATATTTACGCTGAGAAAAGAGAGGCACAAAGCATTGAACAGGAAGAAAGTCCAATTTAAACCAGAGTTGTACTCTGCCCCACACAACCTGGCCTCGAGCAGGGATCAAGGGGGACGAAGGACCAGTTCTAACCTCAAAACCAAGAGGGCTCAGCTGGCCCAAGCAAGAGTTTCACAGGCACTCCAAACCCTTGGTGTAATTCTGCATGTTTCAGCTCTATCCCTCCCCTTCCATGTGCTCCAGTGAAGGATTTTCCAGGATGATGGCCAGGAGGAGCACACATCCACCACACGATTGCTTGCACATTTGTCCTGCAGGCACCTCAACAACCTGAGAACCTTCCCACACCAGGGTCTGCTGTGTCTCCTAGAGAGGGGGAGCTGTCTTCTCCCTTCCTTCAGAGCTGGCAGATTTAACCTCTAATTTGCAGGTCCTTAGAAATATCACAGAAACTCTTCACAGGAATTCAGAGGATCCCTCTGTGCCTGTGTTTGCAACGCCAGCTTCACCAGGCTGCTCTCCCTCAGAAGGGAGCCTGAAATGGAGCTCTGCCCCCCAAGCAGCTTCCTGGCACAGTGAGAAAAGGGGTATCCAGAGAAACCTGTTTGAAGGACAAACAAGTGAAAAAAGTATGTTTCCACTGCAATGCCACTCCAGACAATCTGGTATTTGGGGAATAATCTTGAATTGCCAGAAAATGCAAAAATAATTTATATATAAAGTGAGAAACTGAGATTTTATTTGTGGATCTTTTCCTTCGCTTTAGTTTCACTGGAATTGCCCCATGTTCACACCTGAAAAAGCCTTCCCTGGCCTGGGCTGCTCTCAGCTGTGAGCATCCCTCTCCTCTCCCAGGAACTGAGAGTCTGTCGTGCCCAGGGACCCCCTCAGCCACAGGCAGGCAGAGGCTGGCAGTTCCCCTGCATGGTACTCACTCCCAGAGCTGAGCTGGAGCACAGAAACAGGATCTCTGTGTGCAAGCCCTGACCCCAGCTCTGCCACGGCAGTCAGTGTGTAACCCACGGCTAGACATTTTGGCATGTGCTCCAATTGTTCCTCTCCAATCCAAACCCCATCCTACACGCTGGGGAGCAGGCAAATCCACAGGCTCTGACAGCGCTTGGATGATGTCCAGTAATACTTGCTAGCACTCCTGGAGGTTATTGCACAGAAAGTATTATTTAAACCTGGCTACTTTATTATTTTCCCAGCGGCAAGTCAAACAATAACCCTTGAAGTGGTGAAGCCAAGCCAGTCTTTGTCAGATTAACCTTCCTAGAGGCCCTCTAAAATCAATTGCAAATGCTGGCTCCGAAGGACCAGGCGGATAAAAGTTCTACCCCCTCCCCTAACTTTCATTTCAAGTTGCAAAACCAATCCACAGTCCCATTACAAATCAGATCTGAAAAATGCTGCTTGATTATTTTTTAAAGAGCTCAAACTAGGTCACCAAAAATAGAGTCTCTAATGGGCTAAATGCGGAAAACGACTGCTCAAAATTAACAAGTTCCTGGGCTCCAGGACCGCACAAAAGCTTTTTGAGTTGATTGCTTGCAACTACACAAACTGTATCCTCTGCCACACATGGCAAAAACCCAGCCTGCCAGATGCTAGGCGATCATTTGTGCAAAGTGTAAGTTTTCAAAAAACCATAAAGGGATTTTTATTCTTAGAAAATAACTCTCTGGCTTCTTTTCCCTTCATTAGGAAGTGCTTTATAAGCATGGCTCCCGAGGCTGGCCGTCTGGGCCAGCGCAAAGCACAGCCTGTCAGCTTCTGCTGCTGCTCTCACACTGGCCCCAGGCACATGCTGGGGGACAGCATTTGGTCCCTGGACTAACAGACTCACAGGAAGGTGTCCATAAGGATATCCTTCCAGGCAGTAGCTATGGAGCAGTTTTGTTGGGTAGCTCTGACCAGAAGCCTCCACAAAATGGTGAGAAGCCCTGTCAGGCTGCTCTGCTGAAGGGCACGTGAGAACACAGGAATATTCACCTGTTTGTAATTAATATTCAAAACCAGGTTGCCCTCAAAAATGAGGCCAGTGATATCAACATCTGTGGCATCAACACTCACAGCTTTTCTGTAAGTCACAGCAATGCACATGGCAAAGCACAGGATCTTGGGGATTTGAGGAAACGTGCTGGTATTTTCCAGAGCCACCATTTGATCTCACATACACCTTCCCCCAATACCAGTGTTTAAATCCCAGGTGAACAAATAGGCCCTTGGGCACCCTACCCTGTCATACCTCCTCCCCCAAATCCAAGGAGCAGCCAGCACATCACCTTCACTCCCTGCAGCACTGCCTGCTGCTCCATGCTTAAACTCAGCATTATTTTGAAGGGAGATAAAGAACTGGGAGACATTCTGCTCTGGGAACAATCTCTGGTTTCATTAGAATCCCTAATACTGTGCAGTACCTGCCCCTCTCCTGGTTGCTTCCTTCCACCTAAGTTGATTAAATGCAGAAAACTGTGGTAAAGACTTTCAAAGTCATGTTGCATAACCTCTGATAATAAGGGGAAAGAAGGTTATGTCCCCTGTTTGCTTTCTCTAAATAACCTTCAATCTTCTGAACAAACATTGCCATGGATAAAAAGAAGCTCTGCCAGATTTATAGAAACAGAGAAAACACCCTTCTGTGAAGTACACACAGGTCTCAGTAGCCAACAGCTGTGCTCATGTTTTGGACATGAGTCACCCTCTGCACAAAGCTCATGAAAAATCGATCAAAGGCAAGGAGGAGGAGGAGGCCAGGGCAGACAAACACATTCAAGACAGCAGAGTAAGAAAATGTCTGAAAGTCAGAAAGCTGAATTGGCACTTCATAGCCCCACCTTCGTCAAATGGTCAGTCAGGACATTTCATCTCAGCCTGTTTACTCTCTGTAACATTCTGCCTAACACCTGAGGATTCTGCCTGACACCTGGGACCCTTGGATAAGGGATGCCTCAGCACATGCCAAGCAGGAACCCGACTCCTCTGAAGCAACCCACTGTCACCAAGAATGTGACTTGGAGATCTTCAAAGCTGACTGTGTATACTCAAGAGCAGTAACAGGGAGGGCTTGGTGTGCTCTGGATTACATTTTTGCTGTACATACCTACCAGATTGTGTTTCTCACAGAAATGTCACTTTTCTGCAGACAGACTGACCTTTGCAAGAAGTGAAGCATTAAAAAAAATGTTTTAAAAATCCATGACTGAAGCTCAACCATATATTAGAGAAAACTCCCCCCAGACTTGCCATCTACACAATGAGCACCTAACTGCACTTGTCCTTTTACATCATGCTACACAACATGATGAAACAACACGTTGATAACCACATGAAGTGTAAAACAGAATGAGAAAGCTCCAGACATATCTTTCCTTTAAAAATTGCACATTTTTATGCACAAAAAGTGTATATCTTGGAGTACCCAGACGAAGGGACATTACTGACTTCTGGGTAGGTAACATGAAAATAACAGTTTTGCTATTGGTTTTAAGGCACATCATTAAAATTCATGCTTGTTAGCTCAGGCCGCAATTTATTTTTAGGAGGTCAATAGAAATAGAATATTAAATTTACAAGGGTATGTTTTACACTGCTATGTTGCCATATTTTCCCTTCAATCCAATCAGCTGCCTGGCCCTGCATGGTGTGTAGGAGTCTGGACAGGCTTTCCCCACAGTAAACAGGAGTGTGGCTTTCCAGCGTGGGCAGAGATCTGCACAAAACCACCACGGGCTACTGTGATACACTTCCACCAAAAATGTCTGTGGGATTGACATAGTTTAGACTGTAGGCACTCGTGCCATTCCAGCATAATTGTGTGTGTGTGTGTGTGAGCACTGTTCAGCTGGCATTCCGTTCCTGGACGTGGACGTAGGAGTTTGTACAGGGGGAAATTAATTTTACAGGACCATAGCCTAAAGTCTTCTCAAGCAAATCACCCCCTGATTTCAAGAGAAAGGATTGTCAGATTTTTAACATTTTTTACTCAAAGACCTCTCTGTCTTCATAAGAATGTAGATCCTTTTAACACACACTGCAATATCCTTGTTGTCACATAACAGAACTCAAGCTTTATAAGCAACAAGAGCTTGTGGATGTGACACAGCGAGTCTAAGAGAAGGTGGATGGACTTTATCAGGTGAGGATTCAAATCCCCATCCATTAGGGGGGTTAATTTGTCACAGCAGACACTAAATTGCCTAAACCTTAGCTCCTTCTCTTCTCTCTTTCCATCTTCTAAACACTATTTCCTTCCCCTTATGCAAATAGACCCGCAACATCTCCCATTTTATGGCTCTGAGCAAAAGCTGCAGCTTAAAATCTCAGTTCAGAGCCATGGTACAGAGAAGAGTGAAACCACAGATTCTCAATGAAGCTTTAGCAGAATTCCTGATTCATTCTCCAACTTCAAACTGACAGCAACATACAGCATTCCTATGCTCAGGCAACCAGCCTGCTGTAACCAGGTTATGGACACAGCTTTATGGAGGAAGATGGGCTGGACTTTAGACAGATGAAGTGCATGATTCATGTGTGGCAATTCCACACGTGAGTGTTACAACTGGTCATGGCTAAATTTTACAAGTCTCTGGAATCAGGAATTATGAACCAAAGTGCTCCTAAATGGCACATCAGATGGGGATCCATAAATACGTAACAGTGTCAGAACTGCTGATGAGATGCAGGGCAGGGTAAAGCATGGCAATGACCCTGTTCTTTCAGCTGGGGGGAAAAGAAGAAATTTTCTTTTGCCCCTAAGTTGTGGATCACAGCTTCTCTGAGAGAGCAGGAGTGTAGAGGGCTTTAGGAGAGGGCAGACTGCTGTGGGCAAGGGAAGGATGGGACCAGCCAGAACAGACCCAAGAATAGCCAAAGCCTTCAAGCCATTCAACGCTCTGAAACAAGCTCCTTCTACCACTTAATACTAGAAAAATGCAAGTTTTTACCACACAACAACGACGAACACTTGTGAGCCCTTTCTTTACAAATGTTCAGCAAAGCTGCAACTTTGAAGTCTCAAAAGAGAGGCGTGGGGAGGGTGTCAGTGCTTTCATTAGCCATTTTACTCACAGGAACACTCATCAATAGCAGCACAGTCAGTTTTGAACTTCAGCAAAGCGTGTTCTCTCCATAAAAGAGTAAATAAATTAGCTTTTCCAACAATGCCTCTTGCTTTTGCCTGACAAAGAACAGTTTTTCATTACTCAAATTGCTTTGTGCATTAGTCAATGAAGCCCAAACATTAAATTCTGCTCATGAGTTTGAAAAATTTAGGCCAGATAACTTTATCTCTATTAGGCACATACATTACAGCACTCCTGCATCTCCCCACAAAACCTACCCATCCTCTGGAAGCCTATATCCATTCCTCCTGGCTGCCATCATTAATCAGCCAGCAAATCATTCCAGAAATAAGATCACCAGCATCCAAACACCTGCATGTTTTTGCCACACACCAGATATCCACATCCTTTTCTAGACAGCAGTACAACATCTTCCTTTCTAATGCAAACTTCCACCCACTCACATATCCCACATAATGACTCAAAAGCAGAGGCAAGCAGATTAATTATGCCTCTGATGTTCTCCAGGTTTTGTTCTTGCCATTATCCAATTGTGAACGATTGGTGTCCCTGAATTCCCAGAAGCCTCTTTCAGCTGTGGCTCTCAGATGGGCACAGCACAAACCCTGGGAATGCCAACAGAGCAGTGCTGAGTTATGTCACCATGAGATCTGGCCTGGAATTTATAACATACTGTTCCTTCAACCATGTTTCCACCCAGATACTTCCACAGAATTGATTTTTTTTTTTTTTTTCATTTACTTGCTTACCCTTAGAAACGTCTTTTGCCAAGATTAGGACCAAAACTACTGAGAGTTTGTTTAACTGGCAGAATATAAAACATGCTTTTGTTCAAGGGGTGATTAAGTATTGAAGATCTATTCCCTTTCAAGCATCACTTTAAGCACAATAACCTAAACCCTGGAACAGTGATTCTTCTTTTCTTTTTTTTTTCCTTTAAATTAAGATGAAAATTACCTCAGAAACATGTAGATAGCTACAAAAAACCCATAGCTACTTCTGTCCTTTTCAACTTCATTCATGACCACAAAAAGCTTTATCCTCCCCCACAAAGAAGATTCTACTTTCATGTTTTTGCTGTGGGCTCTTTTTCTTTAATAAAAATAACAACTAATTCAATCTCAGTGCTGAACTGTTTGGGGCTTCATTTCTTATTAGAGACTAACTTTGGAGCTTTGCCATAATTTTGCTGTGTCCACAGTTTATCTGATTTTTATCAACTCGTTTAATTAAAAACGGGTTGCAGTACAATATTAATTGATTTTGTGATAAAATAATTAATAGCAATTAATTCATTTTTGAGTAATTAGCAGAGGTAATTTTTCCTCCAGCTGTCATTCTGTACCAGTCAGAAGCCATGCCCTTAAGGCAGGAGAGGTAAAACAGCAAAGCTCCTTTTTCAGGGTGTCCATAGAGGATGCACACTCCCTTCCCCTCATCCCAGTGCCTCTGTGAACAGAGTTTAGTATTCCAATCACTCCTTCATTGCCCCAAACTATTCATCTATCTCTATGCAGTGATCACCAGGCAAGTTACACAGCCTCTCTCTAAAAGAATTAAGTTTGGGGTTTCATGGAGGCGCTGCCCAGGAAATACTAAGACATTGCAGTTTAATTTAATTACAGTCTTAAGCTATAATAATTTGCCTATTGGGAGCATCATGCACACTCTATAAAATTAGGAATTTTTTTCCCCATTCCCAGTACCTCACACCTCTCTTTTACAGTGAAATCCTCAGATCAAGCACACATCCCTGTGAAGTGAATAAGGGTTTCTTTGAAGGGAGCTCAGAGCTCAGTGCAAACCCATGTAAAGTGTTTATTTTTTCCTACAGGCCTAAAACTAGCTGGGGCCTCACATCTTATTTCAGAGAGAACTCCGTAATTACAACTCAAACAAACTTTGGCTTCCAGCTGAACTCCAGAGCCCAGCTCCTCTGGAAGCTGGGAGCTGCACATCCCGGGGACATGAGGGGGCAGGTGAGAGGGGGCAGCACGCTGTGTGCTGCCAAAGGAGCAGCACAGAGGAATTTTGTGGGAGCTGGCAGTCCCGTGGCTGTCCCTGGGAAGTGGTGACCCTGGGGCACAGATAGCCTGGGAATGCTGGGCAAGGAAATTGCTTTAGAAGCACATGGCAATTCTTAATACAGTGTCAAACACAGGGACAGGCCCTGGCACAGCAGGCACTCAAGGATTGCCAGGCTTCCATCTGAGAATCTTTTTCTGAGGCAGTGCAGCATCTGAGAGAGATTTTGCAGCTGGTAGATGTGAAGTGAAGCAGAACAGATTTTATAGCCTTTATAATCACAGAATGGTTGGAATTGGAAGGGACCTTAAAGCCCATCTTGTTCCACCCCCTGCCATGGGCAGGGACAACTTCAACAATCCCAGGTTGCTCCAAGCCCTGTCCAACCTGGCCTTGGACACTGCCAGGGACAGGGCACCCACAGCTTCTCTGGGAAACCTGTGCCAGGGCCTCAGCCCTCTCACAGGGAAGAATTACTCCTGTATACCCAACCTAAGCTTCTTCTGTTTCAGTTTGAACCCATTACTCCTTGTTCTATCACTGCAGTTGCTGAGGAAGAGTCCTTGGCCTTGCAGGCCCCCTTGAGACACCGGAAGGCTGCTCTTCGGATTCCACACAACCTTTGCTACCTAAACCATGCTCTTTTCGGAATCTTCCAGGCCATGCAAAACCAACAAGAACCCACCCCTGGCAACTCCTTTTTATCGTATCCTGAACACGTCTAAGGCAAGTATCTCACTGAAGAAGGTGCTCTGAACAACAGCACCCAAACCTGACCCCAAGCATATCATGGATATGGCCCTGTAGGATGAAGCAGGATATCTAAAAGCAAAGGAAACTGAACATCAAATTTAGCTCCTGTGGTGAGGACATCAGAAAGATTTATGAGCAAATGTCTTCTTTTAAACTGTTCTACCTTACTAACCTTTTTTATTGCAGAATTTTATATATTCTAAACATTGGTTTTCAAGCTGCTACTTTTTTTCATTGTCAACACAGACATATTTCTATCTGTTGCCAACATCTAGAGCTGTCTTTGCCTCACTGTGAACTTTGGACACCCCAGAGGTGAATTATAATTGCTCTGGGAATTGTTTTTCCTACCAGCTCATTCTTTCAACAGAATTGTAAATCTTTGACTGCTTTTCTCAAACCTTCCTTATGTTTATGTCCAGTGTTCAGCACCTGGTAACAGCTCCCTTGGACATACAGATGTATTCAAAAGGTTGTCTCCTCCTGAAAACCACTTGTTATTTGCAGAAGAGTGGCCTTGGAAGACTTTGTCAGTGATCCCTGATCTATTACACAGAAATTCACAGCCCAAAGGATTTGCTCAGTGTTTTGTGATAGGCATAACCCGCGGTTTTGGGCACATTTGAGCTAAGCCATCACGAAAGCAGGCAGTTTCAGAGAAAATCCATTGCCTTTTGTTGCACAAGTTCCAGACTTTTTTATTATTCCCACTGTCCCCCTTAGGAAGCCATAGAAAACCCTGGCAATGTGCTTGTCTCTTGTCCCGATGGGGGAACGAATGATGATGTCACCTACCATTTCTTACTTGTTTCTGTTCAGTTTTGATTCCCACCTAAATGTTCCTCTGAACAATGAGGATGAATAAAATCCATACCTGCTCTGTTACAGATTATGTAAAATAGGACAAGAATGATGACAAAATCTCATACCCTGAAATTGCAGCAACCATTTCACAGTTGTTCAGCTCAGAAATGACAGTCACAGCTTTTCTAAAGGAGGGAAAGGCAACAGAGATGGATTTCAAGCTTTGAGCCACAAATGCTCCACTGACCCAAGCCCAGCTTCCTGGCTGTGCATCTTTCTCTTCCTTTTATCCGTTTATTTAACTGATAATATTTTCTTCTTTCCTTAATGTTTTTTCTTTTGCAGTAATTTCGAAAATCCCAAAGGAAAAGAAGAATGTTTCTGTTGCGCTCATATTGAAATATTTCTGAGGAGCTGAGTGGAATAACCTGGTTCAGTTCAGCTCACCCTCAGCTTGCCAACGTGTTGCTTTGTGGCACTTATGATTTATCACTTTGCTGATTCAGAAGCTGAGCTTGCAGCTCAGACGAGGTGCTGGCGAGCCCGTGCCATCACATCTCCCAGCACAATTCGCTCCTGTCAGTCCCCATACGTTTCTGCGTGGGCATTTAATTCTGCTGAATTTCTGGGTACTTTAACTTGTCATCCCGTATCAGGGTTACCACAAATGTTGAAAGAGCAGAACTTTCCCAAAAGGCAGGAATATCAATGCTGCGTTTATCTTTGTTTTATGCTGCTGCTGGTAGTAGTGGGGAAGTCTGCTGCTCTTCAATAGGTCATTATCCAAAAACATTTGGCAATGACTTGAAATATATTTTAAAAACCCCCAAACCCTCAAAATAACCCTGCCAAGATTGAATGATCAAAGAGTTGAAAGACAAAATACACTTGGGCTCACTGACCCTGCAGCTAGTGAAAATCAACACCAAGAAGGGCGGGAGGAATGAGCTGTGACAAGATGAAAAAGTACCTCTACTAACCTTATAAAAGAAAATCTATGAAATGCTCAAGGAGATAAATAAAATCTGTTTCATGCAAGAATAATCAAGGCCTTATTATAACAGGAGGAACAGTAATTCCCTTCTTGTCTCCTCTCTTTCACCACCCTGACTGCTGAACCCATGGAAACAGAAGCTACTGATGGACTATGAAGTGGAGAGCTTTTGGTCAGTTCAACAACTGCAATTATTTTAACTGTAGGTAGACTGATCCAAAGTAGGTATTTTCTTTTTCAGTTTTTCGAATTAGTCTTTAATGAGATTCTGGGAAATAAACAGATTTTAGACTCCTTCCACGAAGCAGAAACGGCACTATAAAAGGAACCAGGACAATCACATGGATGTTCTGCCATCCTCCTCTGGCATAGCTCCTCAGTGAACAGATTGCTCACCAGAAATATGTGAGTGCCTAATAAAGATATAATCACCATCACTGAGCCTTCCTCCACCATCTTCTTTCAACAAAACCCTTGATGAAGCCACCAGGGAGCCCTAGACCAGGGCTCCAATGAATGTTCCATGTACTGGTAGAGGAATGGCACATCTCAAAAGAGGCAAGTGCAATAGAAGGACAAAATTTTGCACGACTAGTTAAAATAGATTGAAATAATTAAAAAGGGCTTGTTCTGGGTTTGGTTTTTTTCAGAGAATTTTTCTCCCATCTGCTACGTGGAAGAAGGACAATGTTAGGGCGGGATGGTGTTGCCTGAGAGACAAACGGGGCAATTAGGAAAGAGAAGATGTTGCTGGATACCCCAACATTCCATTGAAATTCCCCTGGCTGGGGAGTACCAGGAGAGAAAGATGAGGGGGGTACCCTGGAGAATTGGCTGGGTTTTGCTCAGTCCTGTTTCTGGGACTGGGGGATAAAGGAGCTGTTTGCCTGCTTCCCTGTGATGCCTTAAGGTTTAGCTTTTATATTTTCACATTCTCTGCTGTTTTAGTGGGTAGTTCTGGCTTTTATATGAAGAGCTACTAAGCTCTCTTCACAGAGTAGGCAGACAAAACAATTCCTTCTCCAGCTTGGGACCAAGGACAACTAATACAACTTCCAGGCCCAAGAACAAAAATAATGGTAAAAAGANAACACCGGGATCGGCTCTCGCCGGACCCTCTGCCCGCGATGGCCACTGCTGTGCCTGGGACAG